>ML344929.1:0-147427 GCA_005239505.1 Nicotiana paniculata | reverse complement strand
TTACTATTATTATTATTATTATTATTATTACTATTATTATTACTACTATTATTATTATTATTACTATTACTATTATTATTATTATTACTATTATTATTATTATTGTTATTATTTATTATAAAATATTTCATTATAAATATTATTTGCGAACTGGGAAGTTCTGAGGAGGGGTTCGCATTTGCGAACTGGGTGTCGCAATAGCGACACCTGGGACTTAAAAGGGGTTTTGAAAGTTCATTTGCAGAAAACTGAAAAATTTAGTTTGGGACTCAAGGAATAAGACGATTTAGATCTTCCCAACCTTCCAACTCTCAATTCCTCACTTCTAGGTGCAACAATCAGGTAAACTTGCTAAATCCTAGCATTTTCTTCTTCCTCTTCTTCTTCTTTTTCAATTATTTTCCCAAAACCTAGGGCTTGAAGTGTGTTCTTGTTTTTTCTTGCACAAATACTAGAAAACTCAAATTTCGTGTTGGCATTTTCTGGGTGAGGTTGATTGAGAGTGCTAGTCCAACAATGTGTGAGGAATTTGAGATAAATCTGAGTGCCATTGATTTTTAGAAACATGGGTAGCATTTTGCGTCTAGATTTTGGAATTTCTTTGCATTTTTCTGGTTACATGTGATGTTTATTGCATGATTTTGTGTGTAAAGACCATTTGGGGTGTATTGGGGTGTTTTTAGAAGTGATTTCATGGAAGAAATTTTCAGATTAGGAACGGTTCTAGTGCCGGGGACGACGGGTTTGCATTTGCAAAGGGGGAGTTCTCATTTGCGAACTCTGACTGTTTCAGGGAACTTTGCAATTGCGAAGGACCACTCGTAAATGCGATCAAGGGGTACTTCGCTTTTACGAAGAAAAGGTCGCAAATGCGACTTCTGAAGGGGAATTGAGAACTTAGCATTTGCGAAGAAAATGTCGTAAATGCGACATCAGAGAGCGAGCATTGGCATATTTTGAAATTTTCAAAAACTTTTCTAAGTATGGTTTCAATTGTCCAATTACTCTTTTGATATCTAAGATTCATTTTGCAACATATTTCATAGTTATTCTCTGTTATCATTCCAATGTTTTGTTTTGCAGGCTCATAGATTGAGAATGAGTTCCAACTCCACTGAATCCTTGCCCGGAAGTCCCATGGAACTTTAGGACAACTACGACCAACACAGATTCTTATCAAGGGTGTCAGGAATGATATTACAATGAGCTAATCACAAAGAAGATGCTCTCGGAGAGTGGAATAGAAATGGACAAAGTTAAACAACGTCTTCCTGAGTTCTACCAGAAGCTTGTTGCTATGGGATGGATTTGTTTCGCCCCTCCGCCTTGCAGAGCAAATGAGCGGTGGGTGAGGGAGTTCTATGCGAATATCTGTGCCATAAACATGAAAAATCCGAAGATGAGGATTCGAGGAAAGATGGTACATTTCGGGCAGAAGCTGTGAACAACATCTACCACCTCCTTGACCGCGACATGGATCCGTTTCGAGAGAAAGATAAGCTTCTAAGGAATTGGTTGGCTTCCAAGCTATGCCCGGGTGTGGATGTTCCTTGGGCATTGGATAAGAAATCAATCACTTCCCAAGAGTTCACTACTGAAGCCAAGATATGGCTAGCTATTGTGTGCAGCCGTGTCTCTCCAGCGTCCAACATCTGGAATGTGCCCATACTGAGAGCACTAATGGTAGCTTGTATCCTTGACGACATTCCACTCAACGTTGGTGACATCGTCGTCAGTGAGTTAAATGAGTACCTTCCCCTGGGCGGTACGTCACTTATATTCCCATCTCTTATTACTGAATTGTGCAGGTGGTTGGGGTAGAGGAGGATCCAGGGGACAATTGGGTAGAACCGGGTAAGCCTATCCACCCCTTCTGCCTGGACTGAGCTGTGCGAAGTCTCTCTTGAATCACCTTCACCTTGTCCAAGGAATCCTGAACCAAGTCTGTACCAAACAATCGGGCCTCACCCGGCTCAAACCATCCCACTGGAGACCTGCACCGCCTACCATACAAAGCCTCATACGACGCTATCTGAATGCTAGACTGGTAGCTGTTATTATAAGCAAACTCTGAAAGAGGCAAGTATCGATCCCATGACCCTCCAATATCTATCACACAGGCACAGAGCATATCCTCAAGAATCTGAATTGTGCACTCGGACTGCCCGTTTATCTGAGGGTGAAAAGTTATACTCAACTCTACCCTAATGCCTAACTCCTGCTGAACGGCTCTCTAGAACCGTGAAGTGAACTATGTACCTCTGTCTGAAATGATAGATACTAGGATACCGTGGAGGGGAATAATATCTCTAATATAAATCTCAGCCAACATCTAAGATGAATATGTAGTTAGCACTGGAATGAAATGGGCTGATTTGGTCAGTCGATCCACAATCACCCAAATAAACATCATGCTTCCTCAAAGTCCGAGGAAGTCCAACCACAACGTCCATGGTGATCCACTCCTACTTCCACTCTAGAAGCTCAATCTGCAGAAGTAAACCTCCCGGTCTCTGATGCTCACATTTGACTTGCTGACAGTTGAGACATTTGGATACAAAATCCACTATATCCTTCTTCATCCTTCGCCACCAATAGTGTTGTCTCAGATCCTGGTACATCTTCGCGGTACCCGGATGGATGGAATACCGCGAACTATGGGCCTCCTCAAGAATCAACTCCGAAGCCCATCCACGTTTGGCACACAGATACGGCCCTGCATCCTCATCATGCCATCATCACCTATAGTCACGTCCCTAGCATCACCCCGCCGGACCTTGTCCTGAAGAACCAGAGGGTGGGGATCATCATACTGGCGCTCTATGATGTGGTCCTAAAGAGAAGACCGAGCAACCACACAAGCTAACACCCGACAAGGCTTAGAATGATTCAATATCACGAACTGACTGGATAAGGACTGAGCATCTAAGGCTAGAGGCCTCTCAACTGCATGAAGATATGCCAAACTCTCTGCCAGCGTCTCAAGGCGTCGGCCACTATATTGGCATTTCCTGGATGGTATAGTATAGTGATGTCATAGTACTTTAGCAACTCCAACCACCTACTCGCAAATTGAGATCATTCTGCCTGAATATGTGCTGCAAACTCTGGTGATCCGTGAATATCTCACAAGGAACACCATATAAATAATGACACCATATCTTCAGGGCGTGAACAATCACTGCCAACTCGAGATCATGAACTGGGTAATCTTTCTCATGAAACTTCAACTGTCTGGACGCGTATGAAATCACCCTACCGCTCCCAGGCCAATCCTCGAAGCATCACAATAGACTGTATAGGACCCTGAACCTGTAGGCAATACCAACACAGGAGCTGTAGTCAGGGCTGTCTTGAGCTTCTGAAATCTCTCTTCACACTCCTCAGTCCATATAAAAGGTGCACCCTTCTGGGTCAGTCTGGTCATGGGCGCTGAAATAGATGAAAATTCCTCCACAAAACGGTGATAATACCCAGTCAAACTGAGAAAACTGCGGATCTCAGTAGATGAGGACGGTCTGGGCCAACTCTGCACCGCCTCCATCTTCTTTGGATCTAACTTGATCCTATCCGAAGACACCACATGACCTAGGAATGCCACAGAATCAAGCCAAAATTCATACTTAGAAAACTTGGCATACAACTTCTTCTCCCTCAATGTCTGAAGCACGGTCCTCAAGTGCTGCTCATGGTCTTCCTGGGACCGAGAATCTACCAGAATGTCATCAATGAACACGATAACGAAAGTATCAAGATAAGTCCAAAATACGATGTGCATCATGTGCATGAAGGATGCTGGGGCATTGGTCAGCCCAAATGACATAACAAGGAACTCATAGTGGCCATATCTGGTCTTGAAGGCAGTATTTGGGATATCCGGCTCCCGAATCTTCAACTGATGATAAACCGAATGCAAATCAATCTTTGATAACACCCTAGCACCCTGTAACTGGTCAAACAGATCATCAATGCGAGGCAATGGGTACATGTTCTTCACTGTCACCTTATTCAGCTACTGGTAGTCAATACACATACGCATCGAGCCATCCTTTTTCTTCACAAATAACACCGGAGCACCCCAAGGTGATACACTGGGCCTGATGAAACCTTTGTCAAGCAACTTTTGCAACTGCTCTTTCAACTCCTTCAACTTAGGAGGAGCCATGCGGTAGGGAGGAATGGAAATGGGCTGAGTGCCCGGCAACAAGTCAATGCCGAAATCAATGTCTCTATCGGGCGACATACCCGGAAGATCAGCTAGAAATACATCAAGATAGTCCCTGACAACTGGAACTGACTCAACTGTACGGGTCTCAACACTCACATCTCTCACATAAGTCAAATACGCATCACACTCCTTCTCGGCCATCCGCTGAGCCTTAAGAAAAGAAATGACTCTGCGGGGAGTATACTCTAAGGAACCTCTCCACTCTAACCTCGGTAATCCTGGCATAACCAGTTTCACAGTCTTGGTGTGATAATCAATAATATCAAAGTAGGGAGAAAGCCAGTCCATACCCAAAATAACATCGAAATATACCATGCTGAGTAATAGTAAGTCAGCCCTGGTCTCAAAACCACTAATAACAATCAAGCACAACCGATATACACGGTCCACAACTAGAGAATCTCCCACAGGAGTAGAAACATATACGGGGGAACTCAAAGAATCCCGAGATATCCCCAAATGTGAAGCAAAGTAAGAAGATACATATGAGTACATAGAACCTGGATCAAATAACACTGATGGATCCTTATGAAAAACAGGGACAATACCTGTGATGACCAAATCTGAAGCAACGACCTCTGAGCGGGTTGGGAGAGCATAATATCTGGCCTAGCCTCCCCCTATAGGGCGACCTCGACCTCCCCGACCTCCACCTCGAGCTATCTGAGAAGGTGGGGTAGCAGCTGGGGTTGGAAGAGTAGCTAGAGGACCCGGTGGAAGATGTGGAACCGATAAGTTTGACGTGGTGCACCCCTCCTAGATCAGGGGCAATCTCTGATCACATGACGAGGGTCACCACATCCAAAACAACCCCTCGAAGGACGTGGCGGCTACTGCTGACTCTGAACTAGCTTGCTGGACTGGCCAGTGATAGCACCTCGAGCAGGAGGCACATGAGATATTGGTGGTGCATACAAAGGCTCCTGAGGTCTAGGAGGAGATGGAATACCACTGGCTGCTAGAAGGGTTGAATGAATGGGGCAACTCACAAAACCCTTACCATATGCAGTTGGTGCACGAACTCCCAAAAAATGACCAGTCTCTCGAGACTTCTTGGCCTCTCTCTCCTCCTTGTCCCGGGCTAACTGACACTCAATCCCCCGGGCAATACTCACGGCCTGCTGGTAAGTGATATCTGTCTCCAGCTCTCTGTCCATGCTGGTCCGAATACTGGGGTGGAGTCCCTCAACAAAGCGTCGAACCCTCTCTCTGACAGTGACAACCAAAGCTGGTGCATGACGAGCCAAATCAATGTAACGAACTGCATACTCTGACACAGTCATGGTACCCTGGCGTAGCTGCTCAAACTCTGCACGCCAAGCATCCCTGAGGCTCTGAGGGAAAAACTCAAGTAAAAACATCTCGGAGAATTCAGCCCAAGTAAGTGAGGCTTCCTCGTCCGAACTACTCATCTCAAAAGCACGCCACCATTGATAATCTGCTCCCCTCAGTTGGAAAGAAGTGAAAGAAACCCCACTCGTCTCCATGATACCCATAGTGCGGAGAATGCGATGACACTCTCCAAGAAACCCAGAGCATCATCTGAAGCTAATATGATGAACTCAGGTGGGTGGTACTTCTTGTACCTCTCAAGTCGGAGCTGCTCTGCGTCAAGTACAGCTACCCTAGACTCATGCTGAGCTGGAGCTGCTGGGGGCATAGGAATTTACTCTGGAACCTGCCCAATATGAACCCTCTACTCAAGAGTACGGGTTGCAGGAGTCTGTGTCCCTCCCCAGGCCTGGGTGTAGCTGGAGCTATAAGAAGTAGTCCTGCCTGAGACAGATTACTGAAGGCACTCAAGAACTTAGCCAATGTCTCCTAGAGAGCTAGAGTAATAGTAGGGACCTCTTGTGCCCCTCCAACTGTGGTTGCTGGGGGCTCCTCTACCTCTGCTCTAGCCGGTGCTTGGGCTGCACCGCGTGCTCGTCCTCTGCCCCGACCCCTACCTCTGGTGGCTCTGATAGGAGGCTCGGGTGCCTGGTCATAAGTACATCCGGTACGAGTACGAACCATCTGTAAGCAAGAATAGAATAAAGTTTAAGAATTTGATGATAGTAACTAGCACGATAAGGAATTCCAAAGAATTTGATTGTTCTTAACAGTTACATAGCCTCTCGAAGATAGATACGGACATCTCCGCACCGATCTGCGAGACTCTAATAAACCGGTGATGTTTTAGACGTCAATACCACACAATTATATAAGTTAATTGTGAGATACCCAATTTTTGATTGCTGTCTAACTTGAAGAACCTGGTTCTTCTTGATGTACTTACTTCTACTGTTGCGGAATATTAAAAGCATTAAAGTAAAAACACAGAGATTTTTACGTGGAAAACACCTGGCTCAAAAGGTGAAAAAACCACGACCTACTCCTCAGTAGGATTTGCTCAAACTCTTCACTAAAACTCTAAGCCAAATGGACTTACAAAATAAACTCTTTTGTAATCCTAGGACTAACTCTAATCCCTTTGTAGTAACTAGCCCCTAGCTAATTTCTACTAGCTTCAAGTTAACTATAACTTGAACAAAACGTACCTATTACAATTGCTTCTATGAAAGCTGAAAAGATACCATATTAAAACTCCTACTACAATCAAGTAGACTCAATAATTAATCAGATGGAACTGGTTCTTCTAGTTGAACTGTAGCCTTTGAATCGCACAATAATTCTGCTTGCAAAATATCTGGGAATTTTGCTTTCAGCTCTTGATTCACTTCTGCACTTGTGCATTATTAATTCCAGCAGAAATACATTGAGTATTTATAGAGTCAGTTGTTGAGCTTGTCGTCCAATTCTAGTCCAACTCTACCAGGGTGAACAAATTCGTATCAAACTCAATTTCCTTTTTTTTGTTACTTTCCTTGCTGAATTTGACTTCGATCTTCTCATCGGTTTGCAACCTTTTCGCATTAGGAGACAATATCTTGGTTCATTGATATTTCACATTCACAAATATCTCCTATGCATATACAGTTCATGTGCCAGCTATTCAGTTCAAGATGTAGGCTCTGATGGACCCGGTTCAACTGGTCAGTCATTTGTCAATCTTCAAAACTATGCAGTGACATGGATCAACAAATTCCCCCTTTTTGATTATGAAAAACTCTGTGCTTAATCTTGTATACACTTCAAGCACTTTGTATGGATTTAAGCATTAATCATAGAGAAATCAGGTTCATTAGGTTATAAATATCACAACTTTTTGAAATTTTGAAAAATCCACATATCTTCCCCCTTTTGGCATCATCGAAAAGTTGCATAATGATAAACTTACCAGAGTTGTTAACAATTACTCATGGCCATTGAGGCAACTGCATATGAAATCATGGATTAATCATCAATAATCAACTAAGAATTAAAACTATCAAAAATAGAGATACTGAATCAGAGCAAAAAGCATCAGATTTCATTGATAGAGTGTGATTCTGCCACAATCCACAAAATAAAACAAAAATAGTTAAAAAATGAGCAACAAACAAAAAATCTGAATCTGGGTCACTGAAATTTCTAGGCAGGCTAGGAAATTAAGGCTTGGAAAAACTGCAGACCTGGTTCATTTAGCCAAGATGGATGGTTCAGCAGACTTAGAAACAGATGAAGACTTCTTTGAGGAAGTCTTGGCTTTCTTGAGCTTAGGGGTCTGAACCTCTACCTCAGCCACTTTTTCATTTTGATGGACCAGGTCCATCTCATCCACTTCAACAGATTCAATAGGCTTATCAACCTTTTCTTTTTCCCTTTTTCCACTTTTTTCTTATTACTCTCCTCTAAAAGCTCTCTAACTCGTCCTCACTTTGCTTTTCCTTGCTCCTTGTAGTTCTTCCTCTTGGAAGAGAAATATTAGAAGTCTCAGAAGGAGCAGCTTTTCTTTTCTTAGTTTCTCTTGTTGTTCCATACGTTTGAGCTTTAGGAGTTCTTTTCTTCTTTGGATTATAATTATCGCCTAAAATTTTTAGCAGATCCGCCAAGGTTTCCTAAGTAGATGAACCAGGTTCATCTGTACCTTTCTTAAATTTACTAACCCTTCATCGGTTTCTCCCGATTCACTTCCCCCTACGTTCTTGCTAGTTTCTTCCTCCTTTTCTAGCTCAACACCACAGATAGCCATTTTTACAGATTCTTGCCCTATTCCCCTCTCTTTACTCCTTACTCCATCTCTCTCTTTTTCTTATTTAATTTTGTTTTTACCACCTCTTCTTCTCGTCTCTGGAAGTTCCACATCCTTCACAGACCCAAGCAGTATGAACCTGTTTTCTAAGTTTTTCAGCAACATCAGAGATGATCTCAGAAGAATGGTTTGGGACAGATGTTACTTGAGTCATCAAAAATTTGGGAATGGTTTTGTAAGGGAGGGGATGTCTTGAATGAACTTTTAGTTTTGAATTGACGGTTAAGGCTTCCCTAGAATCTAGGTATTTTAATTTGGTGAGGATTCTTGTTGAAACAGAACTGGTTCAAAGTCAAATGGATAGGCTTTGAAAAGATTTTGAGTTTGGGCAGAGTTCTGCTCATGATTTAATTATTAGTATTTCAAAGTGTGAAGAGTGTAAAACACATACCTCGCCTTTCAGATGAACCAGCACGATGATCCAGGTTCATCATTTCAGAATCCTCTTGATCAAGCCTCAATTGCAAAGATAGAAAAAATTTCATTAGTGATCAGTGAGTCATATCAAAACATGTCATAAGAGTATACTGTTTACAGTATGAGACTGAGCAATTGTTAATCTTGTTATTTACACCAGTTTCAGACTTTTCTAGCTAATTTTTTCATTTTTTTTCATGTTTTATTTTTTCAATCAGGTGATTTTAATCATCCCTAATTCAAGCATGTTTCTCTCAGAATGCTCCCTACTCAGTGCTTTAGTAAAGATATCTGCAATTTGTTGATCAGTAGCACAAAATTCAATTCAGATCATTCCTTTTTCATAGTTATCCCTCAGGAAATGGTGCCTCACATCTATGTGCTTAGTTCTCTTATGATGAACTAGGTTCTTCGTCATACTGATTGCACTAGTGTTGTCACAAAAAATAGGAATGTATCCCACATATATACCAAAGTCCATGAGTTGTTTCTTGATCCACAACAACTGAGCACAGCAGGAGGCTGCATCCACATATTCAACCTCAGTAGTAGACATGGCTACTGAATTTTGTTTCTTGGTAGCCCAAGACACAAGGCATGAACCCAGAAAGTGAGCCATACCTGAAGTACTTTTCATGTCAACCAGGAATCCTGCATAATCAGCATCAGCATATCCTACAAGGTCGAAATTACTACCTTTAGGATACCAAAGGCACAAATTAGTGGTGCCTTTCAAATATCTCAAAATTCTCTTTACTGTAGTGAGGTGGGACTCCTTTGTATTTGCCTGAAACCTAGCACACAGTCCCACGCTGAACACAATATCAGGTCTGCTGGCAGTGAGATATAATAGAGACCCAATCATCCCTCTATATAGCTTATGATCAACAGATGAACCAGATTCATCCACATCCAATTTTGTAGCTGTAGCTATGGGAGTGTCTATTTCTTTTGAGTCTTCCATATTAAACTTCTTGAGCAATTCTTTCACATACTTTTGTTGGTGGATCATTGTTCCATTTGGGTTTTGCATAATTTTCAAGCCTAAGGAAAAGTTTAGCTCACCCATCATACTCATCTCAAACTCACTTCCCATTAGCATAACAAATTCCTTGCTCAATTTTTCAGAAGTCGTCCCAAATATAATATCATCCACATATATTTGCACAACCAGGAGATCCTTACCCTTTTCCCTTAAGAACAAGGTACTGCCAGTTTTGCCACGTTTGTACCCATGTTCTAGCAGGAATTTTGATAATCGTTCTTACCATGCTCTTGGTGCTTGTTTGAGACCATATAGAGCCTTGTCGAGTTCGTATACGTGGTCAGGTGACTCCTTGCTTTCAAAACCTGAAGGCTGCTTGACAAATACATCTTCCTTCAGATAGCCATTGGGAAAGGAACTTTTAACATCCATCTGATGAAGAGTGAATTCCATGTGTGCAGCAAATGCTATAAGAAGTTTGATTGCCTCAAGTCTTGCCACATGGGAAAAGGTCTCATCATAGTCAATTCCTTCTTCTTGACTATACCCTTGAACAACTAATCTTTCCTTATTCTTTGTAGCAGTTCCATCCTCATCGATCTTGTTCTTGAAGACCCATTTGGTGCCAATCACTGATCTATCTAATGGCCTGGGTACCAAGTGCCATACTTGACTTCTTTCAAACTGATTCAGCTCTTCTTGCATGGCATTTACTCCATCAGCATCTTTTAGGGCTTCCCCAATGTTCTTTGGTTCGATTATGGATAGAAAGGCATAAAACACACACATATTTTTCAAGGATGATCTTGTTTTGATTCCGCATGCCAAATCTGTTACGATGTTCTCAAGAGGGTGAGAACTCTGATATCTTTGTGGTTTAAGTACCAGCTGTTCATTCCTAGACGTTTCCATGGTTTCTTGTTGCTATGGAGCAGGATCAGGGCCAGGTCGCATATGTTGAATTCCCCTTGTATGATGCTTGGGGTATTTGAACCTGGTCCATCACCTGTTCCACTTTCCATGCTTGCTTCATTGTGATCACTGCTTCTTACCAGTCCAAGCTCCTCATCTTCAGGTTTCTGTCTCTCAGCAAGAATGTTAGTTTCATCAAAGACAACATCTATACTTTCTTCTACACACATAGTTCTTTTATTATACACTTTATAAGCTTTGCTATGTGATGAATATCCCAAGGATACTCCCTCATCACTTCTGGGGTCAAATTTTCCTAGGGAATCTTTGCCATTATTATGCACAAAACACTTGCATCCAAAAGCCCTAAGGTGGGATATGTTGGGCTTTCTCCCTTTAAGTAATTCATAGGGAGTTTTCTCTACCAGAGGTCTGGTCATGCATCTATTGATTATGTAACAAGCAGTGTTTATTGCTTCAGCCCAGAAGCTGTGAGGTAGTTTGCTAGATAGAAGCATGGTTCTTGCCATGTCTTCAAGAGTCCTGTTTTTCCTTTCAACAACCCCATTATGCTTTGGAGTTCTAGGAGCAGAAAAGTTATGATTAACACCATGTTCATCACAGAACTCAGCAAACTTAGCATTCTCAAATTCAGTACCATGGTCAGATCTTATTGATGCTAGTTGATGTCCTAATTGATTTTGAGTTTTCTTGACAAATGAGGTGAACATATCAAATGCTTCATCCTTAGATGCTAGGAATAAGGTCCAAGTGAACCTTGAATAATCATCAACTAGCACCATCACATATCTCTTACCACCTCTAATCAGAGTTCTCATAGGACCACATATATCCATATGAACTAGTTCCAACGTCCTGGTGGTACTGACTATTTTCTTACTTTTGAAATAGGACCTTACCTGCTTCCCCCTGGAACATGCTTCACAAACTTTGTCCTCCTTGAACTTAATGTTAGGAAGTCCTACCACTAAGTCCTTAGGGACTAGTTTGTTAAGCTGAGTTAGACTCGCATGACCAAGTCGTTTGTGCCACAGGAGGGGATCACTGTCCAACACACTTAGTCAAGTGAGTTCATTTTCAGACAGTGTGGACAAGTCTATGACATAGATGCTATTCATTCTTTTTCAGTAAGCAGGTTAATCACAAAACATTTTGTAGAAGTAAAAGCAACCAGGTTACCACTGTCACACATTTGTGATACACTAATCAAGCTATATTTCAAGCCATCTATTAGATACACATGTTCAATGTATCGTGTGTCATTCTTACCTACCTTACCAACCCCAATGATTTCACCTTTCTTTCCGTTACCAAAGGAGACATTTTATCCTTTGAGACTTTCAAGTGAAAGGAACTATTCCATGTTCCCAGTCATATGCTTTGAGAAGCCACTATTCAAATACCAAATTTGACTGCCTCATCTCACTTGAACCTATAAGAGAATCAGGGGTTAGTCTTAAGAACCCAAACTAGTTTGGGTCCTTTTCTATGAGAGAATGGATGAATCAAATTTTTTCTGGGCCAATTTGGTAGCCAATTTTTCCTTTTTACAAACCTCTCCTTTCTTCGACTGGCCTGCTCTTTTGCAGTACACTCATATTTGTAGTGCCCAGTCTTACCACAATGGGTGCAGATTTTATTCTCAGGGAGAGTGAGATACTTGCTTTTGGGATCCCACTTGGGCAATTGACTTCCAAAGCCAATCCCTCTCATATTGCTACTATGATACTCTTGAAGCCATATCAGGGCATCAGAGGATTTATTCCATTTACAAGTTTGATCTAATTCATGTTTGACTTTTCCAAGTTCTTCATTAAGAGTTCTTATCTGCTCATCCTTGGCATACATCTTCTTTTAGTTTTCCTNTAATCAACAACCTTTTTACTGGATCCTAGCTTTAGCTTTAAGTTTTCAGATTTTAGTTCTAGAATCTCAGTTTCAAGTGGATGAACCTGGTTCAACAAGTCAGTGTTTTTCTTTTCAGATTCACTGACTCTGATTTCCAGGTTCATGCACTTTGCTTTTAGCATTGCACATTCTTTAGATAGTTGATACTTCTCTTTGGTTGTTTCCTGGGAATCATCTATGAAATCAAGTAGCAACTCAGAGAGTTTTTCCTTAGATAGGAACTTTACTTTGTTTTTAAGATGAGAGATACTTACCTCTGGTTCTTTATGTGATTCCTCATCAGATTCTCCAATTTCCATGAGCGCCTTATCTTTAGTCTCCCCATCTTCTGATTCCTCATCTGAACTTTGCCCCAAGTAGCAACCATAGCCTTTGTTGTGGTTTTCTTGGGTTGGACCTGTTCTTTCTTCCTGTTCCTTCTTTCATAGCTCTCATTTTTCCATTCTACTTCCCACTGAAGATAATTTTTGATGAGATGGTCAGTCTTACCACATTTATAGCATCCCTCCTTGGTTGTCCTTTCTGGGGCTTTTGCTTTGTTGTAGTTTTCTCCTCTGGAGATGCCCTTCTTCCTCATGAGAAAGTTCATCCTCCAGATCTGCTCCCTCAGTGATTCTTAGTGATAGACTTCTCTCCTTATTTGTACCATCCATCTTCATTGTCTTCCTTCTCAGTTCACAGGCAGTGAGGTTTCCAATCAGCTCATCTAATCTCAGGGTTGCCATATTTTTGGATTCCTGGATAGCAGTGATTTTGCTTTCCCAGGAAATAGGCAAAACCCTTGTCAGGATGTTCTCAACCATGTCCTTTTCAAGAATGACTCTTCCAAGAGACTTCAGTTCATTAGTCAAGGTTGTGAACCTTGTGTACATCTCTTGGATAGTCTCTCCTTCTTTCATAGTGAAGTTTTCATACTGAGAGTATTGTAGAGTACCTCTTTACTTTTTACTTGAGGTGTTCCTTCATGGGCTATTTGCAAGGTATCCCAGATCTCTTTGGCAGTGGTGCAGCTTTGGATTCTACTGTACTCATCTGGACCTAGTCCACACACTAGCCACTTTTTGGCCTTTGCATTCTTCTCCCATTTATTCAGATCCTCAGCAGTGCAATCAGCTCTAGTCTTTGGTATATCTATACCTTCAGCAGTCTTCATCATGGTAGCTAGAGGACCATCAGTGACTATGTCCCAGAGTTCATAGTTTTCTCCAATCAAGTGGTCCTTCATCCTGTTTTTCCACCAAGAGTAATACTGGCCATTGAAGAGTGGTGGCCTTGCAGTTGATTGACCTTACCAATTCCTAGGTGGTGCACTCATCTTGATCTTCTCCAAGGTGTTAGTCTTTCAAGGATAACCTGCTCTGATACCAATTGATGTTTTAGACGTCAATACCACACAATTATATAAGTTAATTGTGAGCTACCCAATTTTTGAGTGTTTTCTAACTGGAAGAACCTGGTTCTTTTTTATGTACTTACTTTTACTGTTCCGGAATATTAAAAGCAATAAAGTAAAAACACAGAGTTTTTTATGTGGAAAACACCTGGCTCAAAAGGTGAAAAAACCACGACCTATTCCTCAGTAGGATTTGCTCAAACTCTTCACTAAAACTCTGAGCTAAATGGACTTACAAAATAAACTCTTTTGTAATCCTAGGATTAACTCTAATCCATTTGTAGTAACTAGCCCCTATCTAATTTCTACTAGCTTCAAGTTAACTCTAGCTTGAACAATGCGTACCTATTACAATTGCTTCTATGAAAGATGAAAAATAAAATATTAAAACTCCTACTACAATCAGCTAGACTCAATAATTAATCAGTTGGAACTGGTTCTTCTAGTTGAACTGTAGCCTTTGAATCGCACAATAATTCTGCTTGCAAAATATTTGGGAATTTTGTTTTCAGCTCTTGATTCACTTCTGCACTTGGGCGTTATTAATTCCAGAAGAAATACATCGAGTATTTATAGAGTCAGTTGTTGAGCTTGTCATCCAATTCTAATGCAACTCTACCTGGGTGAACAAATTCGTATCAAACTCAACTTCCTTTCTTTTGTTACTTTCCTTGCTGAAGTTGACTTCAATCTTCTCATCAGTTTGCAACCTTTTCGCATTAGGAGACAATCTATTGGTTCATTGATATTTCACATTCACAAATATCTCCTATGCATATACAGTTTATGTGCCAGCTATTCAGATCAAGATGTGTGCTCTGATGGACCTGGTTCAATTGGTCAGCCATTTGTCAATCTTCAAAACTATGCAGTGACATGGGTCAACAACCGGCTTGTGACTTGTGACTCCTATGAACCTAGACGCTGTGATACC
This sequence comes from Nicotiana paniculata, assembly GCA_005239505.1. NCBI lineage: Eukaryota > Viridiplantae > Streptophyta > Magnoliopsida > Solanales > Solanaceae > Nicotiana > Nicotiana paniculata. The sequence goes on along the minus strand of ML344929.1, from coordinate 132,455 downwards.
AACTTGTCACGACCCGAATTACCCTCCGACCGGTCTCTTGACGGCACCTAGTCTCTACGACTAGGTAAGCCTAAATTTTGCTGAAAATAAGACAAAAAAATAATAGAAACAGTAAAGAAGAAGCAATACTATAAATTCTTTTGCCACTCGGCATTTATATATTTTACTTTCCCAAAACCCGGAACGTCACAAAGTCACAAACTCTGAACTGCTGAGCTCTATACAAAGGAATAAGGAAAATGTATCTATATATCTCCTATATCTATACTAGAGTGGAAGGGGACTCATGAGATTTTGTGGACGCGGCAGAATTACCTCGTGGTCTCCTGAACAGCTACTAGGGTACTCCTAGCCACAGTGCTGTGTGCTGGTACCTGGATCTGCACATGGGAAAACATGCACAGGAAAGGGCGTGAGTACTCCACATTCGGTACCCAGTAAGTTCCAAGTCTAACCCCAGTCAAGTAGTGACGACGTCAGGTTGAGGCTCTACTGAGTTTTAAAACAAGTCAGTTATAAATTTAAACAGTGAAATATAGATAAGAAATGGTAAACAGGATTAAGGGAGACTGGAAGAATTAATAACCAGAAGAGAGCCCTCGGCTCAGCACAACATATCTCAACAGTAAATATGTAATGCAGTACAAGGGGAAAGCTCCCAGATCTCAGTCCGTAGTCCCAATTTAAATATGCTATGCAGTACAGGGGGAAAGCTCCCAGATCTCGGTCCGTAGTCTCAATTTAAATATGTTATGCAGTACAGGGGGAAAGCTCCTGGATGTCGGTCCGCAGTCCCAATTTAAATATGCAATGCAGAAGTATGTCGGATACGGCTTAATTAAACAATTCCGAAAAAACAACAGGCAAGAATAAAGTAAAACTGCCTAAACATGGTGCAACTAGTAGCAAGTAAGAGGAAATCAAGTAAGGACAGGTAGGCATGCTTATTCTTAGGCTAACTACTCAGTTAAGACAGGAAACAGTAATATAGGAATGAAAATGAATGATTTCATTACGCACTCGTCACCTCACATACTTGGCGTCCACGTACCAATAATCAGTATGAAAATGCCTAAGGGGAAGTCCCCAACACAGAGTTAGTAAGCCACTTACCTTGACTTCGCTAATCAACTCAATATCATGCTCTTTCCACGAGTATCCAACTCCGGGTGGCCCAAATCTAGTCAATTTGATTGCATAGTGTAAATATCATTTCAAGGACACGAAATAACTAATAAGTTCGAAGCTAATACGCGAAATTAGGAAATTTTAGCCCAAAAAGTCCCATGGGCACACGTCTCGGAAACAGATAAAAATTACAACTTCCGATCACCCATTCACTCACGAACTCACTCGAACAAAAATCATCAAAATCCGACTTCTAAATCTCCCTAAATCTACAGATTTCTACTTGGGGAAGTTTCATCCCAATTTCATCGTTTTTCATCCAAATTGATTGATTATATTGAGGAAATTGATAGAGATTAATGGTATACAAGTGAATTAAGGTTAGGAAACGTTACCTATGAATCTCCTCTTCGAAACCCACTGGAAATCGCCAAAACCCGAGCTCTAAATCATTTTTGGAGTTATGAATTTCAAACCCTCAAAATTTTGTATAAACAGCCCAGGGATACCGCTCCTGCGACTCTTGGACCGCACCTGCAGTCACTTGGCCGCATCTGCGGTCCCGCACCTGCAGAACGACCACACCTGCGACCACTGGCAGCCCCTACCTAAATTCCGCATCTGCGAGCCCCAACTCCGCACTGCGATTCCCCATCTGCAGGTGCGGAACACCAGAACCAGCAATGGTTCAACTGTGTTCCAAGTTCCAAAATTACCTGTTGAGCCTCCGAAACACCCCTGAGACCCTTAGGACCTCAACCAAACTTACCAAACAGTCCTAATACTTCATTCAAACTTAGTCGAGCCTTCAAAACACATATCATAACATCAAAATCATCAATTATGCATGGATTCAAGCCTAAGAACTTATGAATTTTCCAAAATTCACATCCGATGCCGAAACACGTCAAAACTCATCTGAATGACCTAAAATTTTGCACACAGGTCATAAATGACATTACAGACCTGCTGTCGCTTTTGAAATTCCATTCCGAGTCCAATATGAAAATTTCACCTATCGGCCGAAATCGCCGAAATTCTAACTTTTGCCAATTCAAGCCTAAATCTACAACCGACCTCGAAAACACATTCCAAACATGCTACTAACCCCGGAATCACCCCACAGAGCTAACGGAGTCGATAAAATTCCATTCCGGATCCGTCTTCACACAGCTCTAGCTACGACCTGATTTCAAAGGCTAAAATCCACATTTAAGGACTATGTGTCCAAAATCACTCTGAATTTTACCACTCAATACTCCGACAAGTTTCAATAACATAAATAGAGATGGGAGAAGCAGTTATTAGGGGATCGGGGTGCTAACTCTCAAAATGAACGACCGGGTCGTTACAGAAAGCAACTAGAACATCTATATATATGTATATGCTTCGTAAAAACAACACCAAACTGCTCAATCATTTGTACCAAAAGGGAACCAAATAAAAAACCAATACTCTTTACAAAATAACCATAACAATGTTTAACAACAAGGTAACAAAGCCACATAGAACAATTAGGACAAGAATCAATTAAGTTGGAAACGGAAAAGGGATCATGCTTAACATGCAAATGGGGTGGTGCATAGATACTCGTCACCTCACCTATACACCACACCCATGAATTTCACGTAGCAAACAAGTGGGGATTCCTATTCCCTCAAGTCAAAGTTAGACCAAACATTTACCTCGTCTCACAAGTAATTTACTGTTCTTGCACTGCCTTTCCTTTAGAATTTGCTTCTAATCCGCTCGAATCTAATCACAATTTCAAAAATCGACCCCGGACCCACTTGGTCTAAACTCGAGGTTTGGACAAAAACCCGTTTACCCATTCTCCCCCGAGCTCGGATATGCAATTGGTTTATGAATCCGACCTCAATTCGAGGTCCAATTCCCCAAATTTTGAAATTCCTAAGTTCTACCCAGAATCCCAATTTTTACCACGAAAACTCTAGATTTTTGGTCGAAATCTTGTTAAAAGTTGTTAAGGAATGAAAGGAATTAGTTAAAGATCACTTACCAATGATTTGGAGAAGTTTGGGTCTTTGAAAAATCGCAATATGGAAGTTTAGGGTTTGAGAGAACTGAAGAATGGGTGAAAATTCCATCAAAAAGCTCATTTAATAGGCTGCGGATGTCGCATTTGCGACCCGGAGTTCTCATTTGCGACATCCGGCACCAACAATTTTTTTCCATCACTAAAATGGGCATAACTTCTTCATACAATGTCCAAATTCGATGATTGTTTATCCTATGGCTTCGAAATTATGATACAGATCTAATGGTTCAATAAAAACTACATTTGGAGTTCATTTTCTTGGTGTGGTGCCATTTTATTCTTGAAGAGACAACGATGAAGCATAAAAAACAAGCGCAACATAGCCTAAACCTATCCGAAACTCACCCAAGCCCTCGGGGCACCAAAGCAAGCATGCACGCAAGTCTAAAGACATCATATAGACTTGCTCGTGTGATCAAATCATCACAATAACCTTAAAACGTACGAATTTAACCTCAAAACTCATGATTTTCTCAAGAACACTTAAATTTTCTAACATCTCAATCAGACGTCCAAATTACATCAAATAAATTTCGATTCTCATCAAATTTCACAGATAGGATTTAAATATCATTGGAAACTTGTCCTGGGCTACGGAACCAAAAATACGGGCTCGATATCGTAAATTTCACATATTACTTTATTTCTTTATTTCTTGAATTAACCAGCAGAACAATTTTCTTCAAAAAATATTTTGTAAGGCTAGGGACCTCGGAATTTAATTCTTGGCATACACCTAAGTCCCATATTTTACTACGGACCTCCCAAGATCGTCGGAACACATATCTGGGTCCGTTTACTCAAAATGTTGACCAAAGTCAACTAAAACCAAATTTTAACTCTAGAAATTTCTATTTTCTCGTATTTTCGCATAAAAGCTTTCCGGTACGCCCGGACTGCGCACGCAAATTGAGAAATTAAAATTAGTCTTTTTAAGGTCTAGGAGCCTTGAATGGAGTCTTAATTAACAAGATGACCCTTTGGGTCATCATATCCACCATCTCGCACCTGCGGACCGCTCATGCAGTCAAACATACCGAGCCTGCGACTTTTCATTAAGCGGACCAAACTCGCACCTGCGGCTCCACTTCCGAACCTGCGACTATGAAGGTGCGGTCCAAGTCCGCTTTTGCGACTTTCGCTTGAGCTGTCCAAAATCCGCACCTGCGGAGCCTTGTCGTCTTCTGCGGGCCCGCACCTACGACTCCCCATCCGCAGGTGCGGTCACACCAGAAAAATTACACCAGCAGCTGTTATGCTGCAGTTTTGCAAGTTCCAACCTCCGTTAGCCATCCAAAATAAATTCCGAGCCCCTCGGGACCCCAACTAAGAATATCAGCAAGTCATAAATGATCATCGGGACTTATTCGCATCCTCGGAACACCCAAAATAACATCAAAACACTAAATTCACTCCGAATTCAAGTATATGAACTTTTAAACTTCTAAAGTTCACCAAAGACACCGAAGCCATCCAAAACACATCCGGTTGACCTGAAATTTTGCACACACATCCAAAATGACACTACGAACCTTTTCCAACTTTCAGAATTCCATTCTGACCCCGATAGCCTATTTTCCATTACCGACCGGAAATCGCCAAAAAACTAACTTTCGCCAATTCAACCCTAAATCTTCACTGGACCTCCAAACTATATTCCGAACAAACCCCTAAGTCCCAAATCACCTAACGAAGCTATCCGAGCCATAAAATCCGCATTCCGAAGTCATTTACTAATAAGTCAACTCCCAGTTGACATTTCTAACTATAAGGCTACTTTAAGAGACTAAGTGTCTCAATTCTCACGATAACCATTCCAAACACGAACCAACCAACTCCAACACATCCTAAATAGTATAACTAATGCATGACGAGGCAAAAATAGAAATAATAATGCAAATTCTACGGAATGACCGCGGGGTCGTTACATCATCTAAAGCTAGAAATCATATTACATCACAAGAAAAATCTTTCCGTCATATTCAAACTTCTGAAGCACAAAGCAATCATCTCAAATGAAATATATAGACTTAGTCCATTATTCACCATGACCACAACCGCACCAAGCTTTATAGAAGCATGTGGAAATTCTTCCACGAAATCCATATGATACGCTAACATTCCTGCTCTGAGTTAACCATCTTTCGAAGTAAACTACTCGACCTCTAACAATTCAATCTCTGCCAGACACCTCCTACTATGTTCTTCCTCATCCTTTGCAGCCCAAATACTGCCTCAATCATAATCCATGTCTGTAGCACCCGAACTAATAAATTACTACCAATCCCAAGACTTCTCAAAGATCAACTTTCTCGAGCCATCAACATTAGAAATGCCAATTTGACTTTGAACCCACTACACAATGTCATTTGACAATTGCTTAGGAATCATTCCATAACACTCTGCCCCAAAATACAAATAAAAGAAGAACATAACACTGATGAGCCCTAATGCATTCCAAAAAGGACGGCAACACCACACCACAAAGAGAATTCCACAAGCTCGAAAATATCAAGTCTCGCTACTCCGTCAACAAAGGTCGGAACATACATAGTCCAATTTCCTTTTCTACGTTGGGATTAAATGACGAACCTCTAAACCATGAACCCAGTAATCCTCATTTCGAGTCATTCACTACCGCGACGCAATAAACACCCTACATGTAATGACCTGACAAGTCGTTTTGAGCTCTAGCACGTTCTTTGGCAGTTTGAGGTCATCAACAACTTCACTTCAGGTATTATGACTTGTACGTGTGATCGTAACTGGAATTTCGGAAGTTTAGAATTGATTTGAAAAGAGAATTCTCATTTCGGAAGCATTAAGTTGGAAGAATTTACTAAGGTTAGATTTTCGAGTAAACGACCTCGGAATAGGGATTTGAAGGTTCCAGCAGGTTGTATGCGGATTTCGTACTTGGGCGTATGTTTTGATCAGGTTTTGGATGACTCGGGAGCATTTCGGCGCCTATTGTGGAAGTTGGCATTTGTGAAAAAATCCATAAATTTGGATTGAAGTGCGTTTCAATGTTATCGATGTCCGTTCGGGATTCTGAGTTAAGAAAAATTTTGTATGGTGATTTTGGTTTTGGGAGCGCATCCAGAAGTGGATTCTGAGGACCGTAGGTCATTTTTGACTCGTTTGGCAAAAGTTAGAAATTTGAAAGTTTTGAGAAGTTTGACCGGAAGTGGAATTTTTAATATCGGGGTCGAAATCCGATTTCGAAAGTTGGAGCAGGTCCATAATGTTGAATGTGACTTGTGTACAAACTTTGGGTCAATCGAACGTGATTTGATAGGTTTCGACATGGAATGAGGAAGTTTGGGGACAGGTTGGTGTGATTGGATGGGGTACAGGGGGCCTAGGATGTGTTTCGGGTGTGTTACAGATCATTTTGGACTACTTTGAATGCTGATTTACTGATATCTAGTGTTGTTCTTCGTGTTCGCAAAGAAGTAATTGACTTCTGGGACTTTCTTCTTTGCGTTCGCGAGGAGACTCTCGCGTTCGCGAAGAAGGAAATCTTTGTTGCGCAGGTCTGACTTCGGAGCGAGGTAACTCTCCTTTCTAACCTTGTAAAGGGAATTGTCCCCATAGGTGAAATAATTAATTATGTGCTACTATTTGTGGAGGATACGTACACACGAGGTGACGAGAGTCCATGCGTAGCTACTATTATGCTTATGTCCGGGTTGTATAGGACCCAAAAGCATGCTTTACTTGCCGTACTTGTAATTTTACTGATAAATTTAAAATGCTTAAATCATATCAAACTTGGAAAATAAATTTCTAAAAATATTAAACACCATCTTCTTGACCATTAAAAGAGAAATTGTCATTTCCTTGGGTAATTATTTTCTTGATGAAGTTTGGGTTGACTGTTTGAATTTGTGTATCTATGAGTACCTGCGTCGCATGTATGATTCACGAATGGGGTAACTCTATTATTTATATTTGACCACGTTGCATGTATGATTTGCGATCGGGGTAATACATGCATCTATGTTTCGCGTCGTTCGACCCTTCGGCAATGCAAATTTTATTATTTTGTTGGATCGGGTCGTACGACCTCGGCATTTCTTGCGCATGATATTTGTTGGGTACTTTTTCCTGTGACTTGAACTGTTCAATTTCCTCGAGATATAAGTTGCTAACTGAAATGACAGAAACTGGAATATAATTTTTAAAGAAGTTGTCCCTTCCTGTTGTTATTTGTTATTTAATTATGACATCCATGCTTAGCGCCACGTTTAATTATATTAATTTTGCCTCTAGGAACTGTCTAAGTCGACCTCTCGTCACTACCTCTTCAAGGTTAGGCGGGATACTTACTGGGTACACGTTATTTTTGTACTCATACTACACTTGCAATGCATTTTGTTGCACAGGAACACGTATGTCTAGTGGCCTAGCTTGGCGCATCGGCATGGTCAATATGGAGACTTAGATGGGCTTCACCTCTCGAGATGACCCGCAGCCAGCAGAGTCTTCTTTAGAGTATTGAGTTGTATTTTTCCTATTGTCCTATTTGTATTCCGGACAGTTATTATATTTTATTTTTTTCCTAGAGATTTGCTCATGCACTTGTGACACCGGGTTCTGGGATGACTATGGGATTTATTCATTATTTAAATTTGTTAAAGATATTATTGTTTACTCATTGGAAGTTCGTTAATTATTATTTAATGAAATGAAAAGGAATGATTTCAAGAGTACTAAAATAAAGATTTAAGTAACTTCTTGGTGTTGGCTTGCTTGATAGTGGTGTCCGTCGCCATCATGACCTTTATCGGATTTGGGTCGTGACAACATGGTATCAGAGCACTAGGTTCCCTTAGGTCTCACGAGTCATGAGCAAGCATAGTAGAGTCTTGCGGATCGGTACGGAGACGTCTGTACTTATCTTTGAGAGGCTACAAGGCTGTTAGGAGTACTTCCCTTCTTGATTCCTTCTCGTGCGGTTTGATTTCTTTGAGCCTTATGCCTATGTTTCTTCCTACTCAATCTTACGCGACGCGAAGCGCTTTTTATAAATCAAGAATTTGAAGAAAATGTAATGGTACCACAGATGTGGTTGGAGATGTTTCTCTATACGTAGTCGTTTGGGCTATTGCCATCGCCTTGTAGAAGATCGTTCTATCATTTTAGCTTGGTATCAATATTACCTAATGTTTTGAAGATTTGGCATTGACTGTTATTAAGATTCGTGCGTTGCTATCACACAGTGTGGTGTAATGGTGGGATGCTATTGAAGCAGTGAATGACTTTGAAGGATGTTTACACAGTGCAAGATTTAGGGATTCGGTAATCTATTTCCGGTGGAGGAAAGGAAATAGGGCTATAATGTTTAGGTTTGGGTTAGTAGAGTAACGAGACTTGATTTTTCAAGTGTGGTGGAATTTTCATTTACGACGTGGTGTTGTCGTCCTCGATTGAATGTGTTAAGTTCGTCAGTGTTGTGATCTTCTACAATTCGCCTTTGGGGCAGGATATAGTGAGATGTTATTGGAGAAGCAGCTGTCAGAGATCGCGGGATGTGGTAGTTCAGGATTGAATGAGTATTTCTAATATTGACGGCTCGAGACGGAGGATCTTCGGAAAGGGTTGAAGTTGGTAGAGATCTATCAGTTCAAGTATTGTAGAGATAGATATTGATTTAAGGCAACAACTGGGAAGCAAGGGATGAGAAAGGACATGTGGGAAGTTTCAGGCGGTGGTTAAATTTCTTGAAGGCCAGGTGTAAGAAGCAAAATACGACCAATTTCTTAAAAGAGTGAGTTTGACCAAAGTGGGAGAGTGGCAGAGTAGCATATGAGTTCAGTGGCAGGGTAACCACACACCGGGAGGGAAGTTTAGAGTGATTTAGGATGTAGGGTGGATAGTGACTGGGTCTACGGACTTAATTTGAAATATCGGCTATCATACGGCGGGAGATTTGACACAACAGAAAGGAGTTGCTTAATATGAAGAAGGATACAATATGACTTCAGATTGGAAAGTATTGTCTCACATTTAGTAGATGTCCATGAGGATGTGAATGGGCTCGAACAGCTAGCAAATGAGTATGAGTTCAGGTTGGGTTACAGATTTCGTAGTAATTGTGCAGTGCATCGTCATTGGGAGATGTCAACATATGATTTCGAAATGTGGGTTATCTCCTGTGAGTAGGTTAGCGGTCGCGTGGTGTCGATACCAGTCATACAGTAAGAAGTCGGATAGGTTAATGTGGCTAGTGATTCATAGTGTTCATGGAAGGTCAACCAGAAGGACTTAGGGGAAATTTGGGCGTTGGTGGGTTATTACGACTAAGGGAAAGGAAACATCAGTGGTGATTTGAGTAAAGAATTGAGGAATGTGTGCAATACTAGACCTTATCAGTTCATGTGCTAGCAGAGCCTTGAAATTGATTATATTCGGGACCAAGTCAAAGTGTGTGACTCTCAGCAATGGTCCTAGTGAATTCAAAAGTTAAAATGCGGTGCCTAAGAATTTCAAGCCCACAGTATGGTTAAGCATCAAACTTTTGCAGCGGATTATGAAAAATGGGCTTGGAGTGTTCTATGTTATATTTGGCTTGCAGTATAGTATTTGGAGGAAGGAGGGAAAATGAATTCGGATTCGTAGAGGAATTTTCGGAATGGGTGTATCAGTTGAGAATGCGAGCATGCGAATAATGAGGGTATGATATGGTTTGTGGGATTTGAGAATGCATGGTCTCGTGATACAAAGCCACTCGGGAGGAGTGCATATTGAGTCGTTATGTGTTGAGTGGAGTTATTATTATTTCTAAGACAAGTTAAGGATAAGTTAGAAGAAGTCAGGTCTGTTAGCCATGGTTGAATTGGCATGATGGTGGCAGTGATCAGTACCTCCAGCGTGATTAGGTTATGCATGTGATTTGTGGAGGTATGTGCGAGGCTTGACGTCCGCCGTAATCAATATTATTTGGAAATATCCAAGCATTATGGCCTGTTGTATGAAGACGAATCCCGGAAGGGTTATGGTGGTTTAGACCACTACTTGAGGACTTGCGTATTTCGGTTATGAGAATTCATTCGCGTGTTGTTATGGTTCTCCTAGAAAGAGTTAAGTAAAAGGTTTCTTTATGATGAAGTGTTCACCCTAATAGTTGTTTAGGGTTTATGATGAAATTCTTGTACTCTTGTGCATTGGCGTGATTAAGTGCATCAAGTAGCATGGGATTCAGAAGTTGAGGATTCAAGATTTACAGTTCGATTTTGACAAGGATATCACGAGCTTGGATGAGCAGGAAAGGATCTTGAAGGTTTAGAGTAAGCTAGTGTTGTCTTCAGCGTCACCTGAGAACGGTGTTTAGTGAAAGAGGCTTTGCATCCTGGTTATGGATTCTTGATTTTCTTTACAATGTTAGTATGGTCGGTGGTATGGATGTGCATACTTGTTACCTTGTGTGGAAGGTTGTGGGAGCATGATCGCGGGAAGATTGTATACGTGTGATAGGTAGTCACTTAATTGATCGAAGATTTGAAACCACGTGTAGAGATTGTGGTGATATCGTTAATTTGAGAATTTATGGCTGAAGGGCACTTGGCTTGTTGGGTTGTAGACTGTGGGGGTTCGTTCCGGTTATGATGGTTGTTCTTGTGTGTTATGGGGAAAAAGGGTTATTAGAGACCCGTGAAAGGTTATTAGCCTAGTACGGTGCGATCAGAATCGACTTGAGGTCTGTGGATGGATTTAAATATGAATACGGGCTCTATACCAGGACAAAGGTGTTCGTTTCAGTATAGTGCTCCTCATGGAGGAGTATTAGAATGTTGGGTGTTATTTCGGCGTCTGCTATTTCATATGATATTATATGGAGCCGTGTGAGTTGTGCAACGACTTGATAATTTTCTTATGTGTTGAGATTCCGCGTAGCGATGGTATTATGTGAGAGGGATGGCTCGTGAGATTCAGATCATATATCTCACCTCAGTTGTGCTTGAGTTTTGTAGCTTCTAGCGCTATATGTCTCCACAGGGATGGTATTGTGCACTTAGTGTTGCTTGTGGCCGATATTCAGTATTTTTTTAGTAATGAGAAATTTAGCTCGGTGTGTATCTCCTTGTGTGAATTTTATGTGTGGATCGGGTGGCACATCTCCAAGGGTATGTTATTTGGATCGGGTTGCACGTCGCAGTAGTGTGATGTTGAGTACGATATTCTATATTATATTTTTGTGTGTTTTGTTTCCCATTTTGTGAGGAAAGTTCATATTAGTGCATGAGTTGATTAGTTCCTCCCAGAGTTCGTTTTGCTTATGTATAGCATTCGAGGTTGTAGTTTATTGGCAGGTTGTGGCATCATATAAGACTTTTGGTCATTTTTGGGGTGGCTTGTTTCCTGAGCGGTTCATACTAGGTGAGAAGAAATTAATAGATCTAGGATCAGTGCAATCAGATCACATGAAGTGTATCGAAGAGCAAATGCCATTAATTGATTCAGCATAAGGTGATGGCTCTTGTCAGGAGTATAGACTTAATGATTTGTTGTCTCGGTAGTTGGTTATGGAATTCTACACGTCTCTTCCATCGTGGGAATATTGCAAGAGTTCGAACAGGACTTATATGAGTCATGAGGTATGTGGGAGCATCAGATTCATGGAATTTCAGCTATTATAATCATAGAATGTTATTATGGTCAGGTGAGTTATGTGGTGCATGGTGTTAATTAAACAAAGGAATGCAATCATGTTTGGGTACATCGTGTGGTGATTGATACGGTGTTCGTATGTTGAAAGCAGGCCCGGTGGAAAGTTTCGGACGTAGGAATTTGGCTTTAAGGCTTGTTGGGCTAAATAAAAGGGAGAATCTTCAGACTGACTCAAGCTAATGTGCTCAACTGGGTTGTGGTATCACGGGAAAGTGCACGGGGTGTTAAACAGTAATTCCAGACTACTCCAACCCAGTCCTTAGCACGTTCAAGGACGAACGTATGTTTAAGTGGGAGAGAATGTAACGATCCGACTAGTCATTTTGGGATCTAGCGCGTTCTTTGGCTTTTTGAGGCCATGGGAAGCTTCACCTCAGGTATTATGACTTGTACGCGTGGTCGGAACTGGAATTTCGGAATTTCTGAATTGATTTGGAAAGAGAATTCTCATTTCGGAAGCTTTAAGTTGGAAGAATTGACTATGGTTGGATTTTTGAGTAAACGACCTCGGAATCGGGGTTTGAAGGTTCCAGCAGGTTCGTATGAGGATTTCGGACTTGGGCATATGTTTGGATCAGGTATTGGATGACTCGGGAGAGTTTCGGCGCCTATTGTGGAAGTTCGCATTTTTGAAGAAATCCATAAATTTGGGTTGAAGTGCATTTCAATGTTATCGATGTCCGTTTGGGATTCTGAGTCTAGGAATAATTTCATATGGTGATTCTGGTATTGGGAGCGCGTCCGGAAGTGGACTTGGAGGTCCATAAGTCATTTTGGAGTCGTTTGGCGAAAGTTGGAAATTTGAAGGTTTTGAGAAGTTTGACCGGAAGTGGAATTTTTAATATCGGGGTCAGAATCCGATTTCGAAAGTTGGACAGGTCTGTAATGTTGAATGTGACTTGTGTACAAAATTTGGGGTCAATCGGACGTGATTTGATAGGTTTCGGCATTGAATGAGGAAGTATGGAGTTCTAAAGTTCATAAAGCTTGAATTTGAGTGCGAGTCATGGTTTTGTTTGATGTGATTTGAGACCTCGAGCAAGTTTGCGTCATGTTTTGGGACAGGTTGGTGTGATTGGACGGGGTCCCGAGGGCCTCGTGTGTGTTTCAGATCATTTTGGGCTACTTTGAATGCTGATTTACTGATATCTGGTGTTGTTCTTCGTGTTCGGGAGGATCCTCTCGCGTTTGCGAAGAAGGAATTGACTTCTGGGACTTTCTTCTTTGCGTTCGTGAGGAGACTCTCGCATTCGCGAGGAGACTCTCGCATTCGCGAAGAAGGAAATCTCTGTTGCGCAAGTCTGGCTTCGGAGCAAGGTAAGTTTCCTATCTAACCTTGTAAGAGGGAATTGTCCCAATAGGTGAAATAATTAATTATGTGCTACAATTTGTGGGGGATACATATGCACGAGGTGACGAGAGTCCGTGCGTAGCTACTATTATTCTTATGTCCGGGTTATCTAGGACCCAAAAGAATGCTTTACTTGCCGTACTTGTAATTTTACTGATAAATTTAAAATGCTTAAATCATATCGAACTTAACAAATAAATTTCTAAAAATATTAAACACCATCTTCTTGACCATTAAAAGAGAAATTTTCATTTTCTTGGGTAGTTGTTTTCCTAAAGAAGTTTGGGTTGACTGTTTGAATATGTGTATCTATGATTTCCTGCGTCGCATGTATAATTTGCGAGCGGGGTAACTCTATTATTTATATTTGACCGCGTCGCACGTATGATTCGCGATCGGGGTAATAGATGGATCTATTGTTCGCGTCGTTTGACTCTTCTACAGTGCAATTTTATTATTTTGTTGGATCGGGCCGTACGACCTCGACATTTCTTGCGCATGATATTTGCTGGGTACTTTTTTTCTGTGATTTGAACTGTTCAATTGCCTCGACATATAAGTTGCTAACTGAAATGACTAACTGGAATTATAATTTTGAAAGAAGTTGTCCCTTCCTGTTGCTATTTGTTATTTAATTATGACATCCATGCTTAGCGCCACATTTAATTATCTTAATTTGACCTCTAGTAAGTGTCAAAGTCATCCTCTCGTCACTACCTCTTCGAGGTTAGGCGGGATACTTACTGGGTACACGTTCTTTTTGTACTCATACTACACTTGTTGTGCATTTTGTTGCATAGGCAAATGTATGCCAAGCCTTCCACAATATCTGCTCAATCATGATACTCACAGGAACATCAAGGTGTATGTGTGTATATTATATATATATATATACTTCGTAACACAACATCAAACTGCTCAATCATTAGTCCCACAAGGGACTCCAACAAACAACCAATACTCTTTAGAAAATAAGCACCACAATGTCTAGCAACAAGGTAACACCATCAAATTGTCATAGAACAATTAAGACAAGAACCAATTAAGTTGGGAACGGGGAAGGGATCATGCTTAACATGCAAATTGGGTGGTGCATAGATACTCGTCACCTCACCTATACACAACACCCATGGATTTCACATAGCAAATAAGTGGGGACTCCTATTCCCTCAAGCCAAAGTTAGACGAAACACTTACCTCAGTTTTGCAAGCAATTCACTGCTCTAGCACTGCCTTCTTTAGAAATTGCCTCTAATTCGCTCGAATCTAATTACAATTCTCCCAATGTTATCAATCATAGCCTAAAGGAATCATCTTTATTGGAAAACAATGGTTTCACTAAACTCGAGGTTCGGACCCACTTGGTCTAAACTCGAGGTTCGGACCAAAACTCGTTTACCCAATCTCCCCCGAGCACGAATATAAAATTGGTATTAGAGTCCGACCCTAATTTGAGGTCCAATTCCCCAAAAATTGAAATCCCTAAGTTCTACCCAAAAACCAAATTTTTACCGTGAAAACTCTAGATTTTTGGTTGAAATCATTGTTAATAGTTGTTGGGAATTGAAAGAAATTAGTTAGAAGTCACTTACACATGATTTGAAGAAGTTTGAACCTTGGGAAAATCGCCTATGGAGGTTTAGGGTTTTAGAAAATTAGAAAAGAAGGTAAAATCCCATCAAAAAGATGATATAACAGGTTGCGGGTCTCGCATTTGCGAGCTGGGGTTCGCATTTGCGAACCCTGGCCTTTCCGGGCATATATCGCAAATGCGAACATGACCTCGCATTTGCGAACAAGGTCCTTCGTATTTGCGACCCAGGGACCTCGCATCCAGAGGCTCAACATTGGCTTCGTATTTCTGAAGCCCGACCTCGCATTTGCGAGATCAGAGACCTGTACACCAGATGTTGGGAATTTTTCTAAGTCTAGACACTCCATTGCTTACCCGGAACTCACCTGAGCTCTCGTGACTCCAAACCAAACCTGCACACACATCTAAAAACATCATACGAATTTGTTTGTGAAATCAAATCATCAAAATTAACATCAAAATCTACAGATTTGGCCTCAAAATTCAAGATTTTCTCAAGAACACTAAAATTTCCAACTTCTCAACCGGATGTCCGAATTGCATCAAATCAACTTTGATTCTCATGAAACTTCACAGATAGGACTTACATGACATAAAAAACTTGTTCCGGGCTCCGGAACTACAATACGGGCCCGATATCATATATTTCACATAATTTTTTATTTCTTGAATTAACCAGCAGAACAATTTTCTTCAAAAATTATTTTCTAAGGCTTGGGACCTCGGAATTCATTTTCGGGCATACGCCCAAATCCCATATTTTACTGCGGACCTCCTGGGATCGTCGGAACACAGATCCGGGTCCGTTTACTCAAAATGTTAACCAAAGTCAACTATAATCAAGTTTTAACTCTAGAATTCACTATCCTCATATTTTTAACATAAAAGCTTTCCGTTTTCGCGCCCGGACCGTACATGCAAATCAAGATATTTAAAATTAACCCTTTTGTGACAATTAAGCATGAGACGGAGTCTATATTTATAAAATGACATCTTGGCTCATCACACCAATCATTTGTATTTTCTTACCAAAACACACATAATTCAATTACTTTAACGTAAAAAGGTAATTATTCAAATATAAATGTTATAGTTGGAAAAATTAAGTGATAACTCGTGGAATCAATTGCAATTTGAACAATAGGGAAAATTAATTGTTTTTCCCACAAGGAAACTGAAAAGTGAATGAAAACAAATTAAATTGGATTGTTCAAATCAAACAAATATTTAATAATAAAATAAAATACTCCAACCTTACATATTTTTTGACACTCACCCTATGAGACCAAAAATAAAATAAAATAAAAGACTTCATCCTTAAAATAAAACAGAAGACTCCAACCTTAATACACTTTTGGACACACTATTATCAGACCAACAAAAATAAAATAAAAGACTCCAACAACACAGATCCAAATATTTTTTGCTCTAAAGCCTCAAGCTCAAGTCCAAACCATTCGGTTCATCATCTAATCCAGCTGCATTTGATAATATAGGAACATCCAACTGATTTATCAATGGTCTTGTATAATCAGGAGTCACGCTTAAATTAAGAAATAATGTATTTGGAGCTCTACCTCTATTTCTTCTTGCCATTTCTTGCCTTTCAGTAGGGTGGGAACGATTCGACGATGATGCTGCTGGTAAAACAGTACCACTGTTATTTCTTCTCGAACATGCATGTTGTGATGGCGCAGGTTGAGTTGATGGTGAATGTGCTGATAAAGGAAGAGCGGCCGCATCTACACTAGAACATAAAATGATCTCTTGCTCAGAAGATATCGAGTGAGAAGGTAAGTGATTCATAAAATCAAAATGAGTACGAAAAATACCATAACATAAAGGGCATCGAAGTAGTACACGAATAGGGATTAAAATTGGAGGGAGGGAAGGATTTGTGTTATGCATGTCGAAAAATGAATGAAAATTGTTTCTCAATTAAGATATCTCTAAAGAAATAATGGTAGAGAAAATACTAAATTCTGCACAATATTTTTGTCAAAAGTGAATAGAATTTATAGGCTACTCAGGGTGTAATCTTCCCCTTCATTTATGTTTGTTCCAGATTTATGATATTAAGTTCAATATTGTAACAATGTGTGACAGCTTCACATAACAAAATTTTAAAACTGATATTTTTCTTAGATAACAACAAACTTGTCGTTTAGCTATCTATATTTAATACGATAGATTTACAAAATTAATTCAAAGTAAATTTCTGTTAGGATTTTATTTTCAAATCCAAGGTGTGATTTTGTAACTAGCATAAAGCAATAAGTTTTTGTTTTGTTTAATAAATTGCTGCAATTTGATTTTTTTTGAACTATATTAATGTAATCGCAGAATGGATTCTAGTGTCTCTATAATTGTGAGAAATATAAGAGGAGCCCGTCAGTATAACATGAAACTATGGAACAAAATTTAGTTTTATTAAAATGACCTAGAAGAATATTTTCTTACCTTTTTCTCAGGATATGCCTAATCTGTCATTTACTATATTCATCATTAATGTTTTCTGCTCTCAAGAAAATAATTTATCGTCAAATAGCTAAAAGACATCTAAGAAAAATAAAATAACATATAACTAGACATATTACGAATATAAATATCTTACTCAACCCACTTAGGCCCTAGCTATTCTTCTAGTAACATTTTAGTCCATTAGTAATTTCTGAGTAGGGATGGCGATAGGGCTGGGAGGGTGGGTCAGGGCAGGATAAGCCTAGGTCTGCTAATATTTTGACCCGCCCTACTCTGCCTCATTTAGTATTTACTCAAAGTTTTTCCCTGCTCCGCCTCGTTAAGCCCTGTCCCGTTTATGTTTTTCCATCATTTTTCTTTATTTTCCTTCACACTTTGCTGCAAATCCCAATCCTCAGCCACATAACGGACCGAAAATCCTTAGGCACCGCACTTTAAAGTTGGAATCAACAAGATTCATTATTGAGATTCTCCCACTCTAGTCCAATCCTGATTATTTGACCAAACCACTAGTGCTCTGTTAGTTCATCAGCACACCAATGAAGAAACCGGATGAATACTTTCCCTTGTACATCACATCCATCAAACCCCCTGCTCAAAGACAACTCCTGATGTTTTCTTCCCTTAGTAATAACTAATCCGCTAAAGTACCGATAACCTAAAACTCCAAAGGCACATCACCACGTGACATAGTCATAGATGGTAAGCTCCGCCACTTAGCTTTAAGCCATAACCACATAAACCAAGAACCCACAATGACTCCTCCTCCTCAGTTACCATGATCTCGCACCGTTGCTCAGTCAATTTCTCATAAGTTCTAGTTGCAATGATCATAACACATCCCGAATCATTAGCCAGAAGCGCAGACTCGACCTCCTGACAGTCGTGCCATCTTCTTCAAGCAATCCAAGCTCACATCACATTACATGCATTCCATTGTATAGAAGGCAGAACTCTTTATAGGAACTTCATTAGAGTCATGCAACCCCTAACATTCTCATCGGAGATAGCTCACATGTGTAACCTCATACCAACATCCTCCAACGGCATAGCCATAACCACGTCCGTTAGGAAATCAGTTGATTCTCCTAAGTCCACACTCATGCGCCAGATGCAAGAGCCTTTTCATCCCATTAGCATCAATTGAAGGTCCAAAAATACGTTCTAAAACTAGAAGTCATGTTGCATATCAAGAAGATAATCAAGCTTTCACATCCCTCTACGTTTCAAGCAAACTCTTCCCGTCACATTCAAACTTCCTAAGCAAACTACTCGATCTCTGTTGCTCGCACTTGACCGGCTAACAATTCATCTACCACAATACATAACCCTCCATGTCATTCCTCATCCTTCACTACTAAAATACTGCCCCGAATCATAATACATCTCCGTAACATCCAAACTAATGAATTGCCACCAACTCTAAGCCTCCATAAAGATCATCTTTATCAAGACATCAATACTAGAAACACTGATTCGAGCGTGAAGCTTCCAGACACTGCCATCTCCGATACCCGCTTCGTAGGTACAATTTTACAACACCTGCCCCGAAGGCAAACCAATAAAGACCATCACATTGACGAGCCTAAATGCGTTCAAACAAGGACGACGACACCACATCACAAACAAGAATTCCACCAAGTTTTAAAATATCCAATCTCGCTACTTCGTCAACCAAAACCTGAACATCCATGGTCTTATTGCCTCTCCTCTTCTACAAGTAAATGTTGAATCTCTAAACCATGAACCAAGAAATCATCCTCTTGGGACATTCACTGCCATTCACACCAGCACTGCGCGATAACAATGGATGAACATCACAATACATTATGCATAGTCTCGAAACTATAGGCAATGCTATATAACACTGGGCCGAAATGACAGATCATCCCTCAACAATGTGTCGATAATAGTCCGCCCGAATACGCAGGGAAAAATATTATGTACCATATCTGTAGCACCGCTACAACTCCCCGATGCCCAACTGATAATAATCGCTCAACATCGTACAAGAATGAGTAGCAAGAAAATGAAGACATAAGCTTCAATGAAATCAAATCGCACAGTGAGGAATTCAAGAAGGGAAGTTCTCCTAACAGACTTGTAGCCTCTCGAAGATAAGTACAAACGTCTCTATATCGATCCACAAGACTCTACTCGACTTGCTCATGACTCGTGAGACCAAAGTGAACCTAGTGCTCTGATAGCAAGTTGTCACGACCCAAAACCCACTATAGGTATAATGGTGCCCAACGTCGCTGTTAGGCAAGATAACGGTGAACTACCAACTTAATTATTCATTTTATTATTTTTGAAATCATAAATCTTATTAGATAGGGAAATCAATGAATTAAAAAATCGTAGATACATACAATTTAAATGAAATATAGAGTAAAATCATGTCAATGATAAGAAAAAATATAAACAAATTGTAGAACATCCCCAAACCCATTGTCGCAAGTTCATGAATATCTTCTAGGAAGTACACTAACAATACAACATATGTCAGGAATACAAGATAGATAGGATAATTTAAATAATTATGATGGAGACTCTGTGTGCTGCGAATCGTAGCATGGAATGCAGTTTACCATAAATTCTCCTCAACAGTTGCGCCTACGTGCCCAAAAGACCACCAAATGAACCTGTCAAATTCTGCACGTTTAGTGCAGAAGTGTAACTTGAGTGCGTAAATAACCGGATACACAGTAAGTATCTAGCCTAACCCCGAAGAGGTAGTGATAGAGGTCGACATTGATACTTACTAGTGGTCCAGTAAATCAAATATAATAAAGTAGACAAGTATGAAGCATGGTGAATACACAAAGAGAACGGACATAGGAAAATAGTAAGGTCTACAGCTGAATAGTGAACACAAAGTCCTCAATTATCGGATACTTCCTCAAATGGAATACAAAATGGTTAATACCAAACCAACGGTCACATCTCAAGTCAGGAAACTCATGAGTACGCGAACTCCTTATCAAGTATTTTGCACGATTCTACCAAGGCGAGTAGCCCGATCCTATAAGAGTGTTTAATAGAACTGCCGAGGCGAATGGTCTGATCCCATAAGAATGTTTCATAGAACTACCGACGCG
This sequence comes from Nicotiana paniculata, assembly GCA_005239505.1. Classification (NCBI taxonomy): domain Eukaryota; kingdom Viridiplantae; phylum Streptophyta; class Magnoliopsida; order Solanales; family Solanaceae; genus Nicotiana; species Nicotiana paniculata. The sequence continues at coordinate 112,068 of ML344929.1, read as the reverse complement.
AATGACCCGATCCCATAAGAGTGTGATACAAAATCCTTGTGAGGCAAACGACCCGATCTCATAAGAGTGCATTACACGATACTGCCGAGGTGAACAGCCCAATCACACAAGAGTGTGTTACATGAAACTGCCGAGGCAAACAGCCCGATCCCATAAGAGTGTGTTGCATGATACCGTAGAGGTGAACGGCCCGATCCCATAAGAGTGTATTAGATGATACCGCTGAGGCAAACAACCCGATCCCATAGGAGTATTACTGAGGCGTTCAGCCAGATCCCATTAGAATATGGAACTTTGACGGGTCACTGACCCCACTCACGAATATACATATGAGTTATAAAATTCAAGAAAAACTATCAGACGAATACGCACAACGCAGAAGAAATCCGTACGGGAAAGTACAATTTCCATATCTAATCAAGTAGCTCGTGAAGCATCTAAATTAGTAAGTCTGATACTCTACGCGAGTCTAGTATCACGCTAAATGGAAATTTAAGCATTTAAATAGGCAAGAATAACTAAAATATTACAATTAAAGCATGATGTGAGTCTAAGTATACCCGAACATAATTAGGAATTCTAGTATATGCAGGTACACTCATCACCTCATACGTGTGTAGCTCCAACAACATGTAGCACATAATAAATGTAACACCTACATGGTAAATTCCCCCTAAAACGGTTAGACAAGAGATATACCTCGCTCCACAATCCGATAACCGGCTCCAATGCATCTCTAGCTCCTCAACCAATACGAAGCGATCACAAACTAATAAAATAACGTACAAACCAATCAAAATATACTCCAATATTTGTAATTTAATAATTTGTAACAATTCCCAACCCCGCTCGAAAGGTCAACAAGATCAACGCTCAGGCCCACACGCCCGTATTCCAAGTATTATAAAAATAAGTATTACCCTTCACATATATAGTTTATATCCATAAAATCATCCAATTTCATCCATGAATTGACCCTCAAATCAAGGATTTACCATTTAACTTTGGGGCTCAAAACCCCAATTTGTACAATCCAAAGACGGATAAAAATAATAATAAACAAAAATAATCATGGAAAACATCAAAATAAAGGTCAGATGTTAACCCCTTTTTTGATACGATAAAAACGCCTTAAAAATCACCTCAAACGGAGCTCTAGAACTCAATATATGCTCAAAATACTAAAGTTCTCGGTTTAACATATTTTCCAGATGATTTTGTTCATCTCCTTCGCGGGAGACCTTCGCGTCCGCGAAGAGAAATTTTTCCCGTTGACCGGTAAATCCAGAAATCCTTCTTCGCGTTCGCAGAACCTCTCTCGCTTTTGCGAAGAAAAAAAGTTCGCACCAGAAACCAACAATCTTTCCTGGCACGGAAATAAGCATAATCATACAACCTCGGAATTCAACGATTTTTGTTGCTATGGTTCCGTAATTAAAATACAGATCTAATTGTTCAAACTAATCACAAATCAAATGTCATTTTCTCAGTATAGTACCCTTTATGCTCCAAGAAACAACGTTGCAACATCAAATAAGAGCGCGACACAACACACACACATCCGAAATACACCTGAGGCTTCCGGGAACCCGCCAAATAAAACAAACCGGTCCTAAAACATAATACAAACCTTCTCGTGGTCTAAGAATCACACCAAATAACATCAAAACCATGAACTGCACATAGACTTAAGTCTAATGAACTAATGAATCTTTAAATTTTTAAAACTCATGTCGAACCATACCAAATCAACCCATGACCTCAAATTTTGCATGCGAGTCCCAAATGACACAACGGACCTATACCAATTCCCAAAACTATAATCCCTGTCCGATATCAACAAAGTAAACTCTCAGTCAATCCTATCAACCTTTTAAACCTTCAATCTTCCAACTTTTTAAAAAAATAATAAAATCAACCAACAGACTTCCAAATCCAAATCCGTACATACGCCTAATTCCAAAATAATCATCCGGACCTAACGAAACCGTAAACTCTTATCCGAAGTCGTTTACCAAAAATTCAAACAATAGTCAACTTTTCTGACTTAAAGCTTCCGAATTGAGAATTATTCTTCCAAACCAATTCAGATCTTCCTGAAAATCTAATCTAACTACAAGTTCAAGTTATAATACACGAAGTGAAGCTACTTACGGTCTTGAACTGCTGAACGACATGCTAGAGCTCAAAAATACCGGTCGGGTCGTAACATCCTCTACCTTAAGAGACAGATATTCTACGCGCTGCATACGAATTTTGCTGGAACCACCAATCATCAAGTCTGTCACAATTGGATCACATACTCAACCAATTATTTATGAAGGCGAAGCCATTATGTGCACAGGTTATGGGAGAATTTGTCATACCAACAAAAGATTCCACTACCAAACAATTCCACTCTTTAATCAACCGACTGAACCCCCCATTGAACCAACCTAAAAATGATGAAGATGAGTAGAATATGTTGAGATTCCACAAGAAAAAGAAAGGACAACAACGGTCCACCAACCCAATATGCTAAGAACCAAACACAGTAGCTAAAGGGATCCCGGTAAAATTATTTGATGCTGCTACAGGAAAATTCCTAAAAACTCAGACATTTCAATATCAGAGGAAACCCACATTCTATGGAAAAGAGGTTGAATAATTAACCGGGTAAGTTAAAACCTGACATTTTGCATTCCCCCTCTAATTTTCTACGTAGACCACTGACACAGTCTCAAAATAAAAAGATTCTAAACCATACCCAACCCATAGTTTCAACTACCCACACCAGGAAAGAGACACCTACTACCCAAACCTCGTCTCTAGAAATGAAGCATGCAAAGGGAAACTGGCCCAAAGATGGGACCTAAAATGGTGGCTACTGCACTGAGGAAGATCGAATATGGTAGAAAAGAGTTGTTGGAAATGAAGAGGGGTGTGAAAACATGATTATAATTGGGATGCAACATGACTTCTAGTGGATGAGCACGAGCTTCAGAGGTTTTACTGATTTCATGGTAGTTGTACCTAGTGCAGCGTCGTTGGGAAATGTCGGAATGAAATTCCATAGGTGGGCTATCTCCTGTTGATAAGTCAGTGGTTGTGTGATTTTGATGATGTTTCTATGAAGAGTTCTACTTAATATGAAGCAGAAGATCGAGTATGCGATTATGGATGATAAATTCAGAATGTTCATAAGAGGTTTAACAAAAGATTTCAAGAAATTTTGCGGGTTAACGGTGCGAGATCATGGTAAATCAAGAAGGGGGGATCTTGTGGGCTCTACATTTGTGCGATTGTATCTTAAAGCTAAGTGGGGGAGCCCTGCATCTATGATTGGATCGCATGGTTGTCTTCTTGTGCGTTTTTTGATTAGCAGTGCATTGGTGGATCAAATGTGACTAAGGAAAGAAAATATCAGGGGTGGTTCGAGCAAAGAACTTGATAAATGTGTGATATATTTTGCCTTATCGATTCATGTGGAGGTTCTGGAAAGACTCAGAGTTTATACTTCTTGTGGATGTGATGTGCAAGGAAAGGAATTAAGCCGGTTGCTTCTTTGAGAGGTGTTCATGTGCTAGCAGAGCATTGGAGTTTGGTTATATTTGGGACAAGATCAAAGTGGATGACTCTCAACAACGGTCCTAGTGGGTTCAAGAATTAAATTACAGTGCCTAAGTATTTTGGGTCCATTGTGTGGTTAAGAATTTATTGCAGTGGACTACGAAAGGGGCTTGGGGTATTTTATGTTATCATCGGGTTTGCAGTGCAATATTAGAGAAAAAGGGAGAAACAACTTCGAGTTCGTAGAGGATATTTCAAAATGGGTGTACAAGTTGGAAATGTTATTGTGCGCATAAGGATGGTATGAGATGATTAATGGGCATTAAGGTGAAGTGGTCTCGTGGATTGGGTCACTCGGGATGAGTGTTGTTGGGTTTCGCTATGTTTCAAATGGAGATACTACTATTTCTAAGGGCATTCTAGAGTAAATTTGAAGAAGTGGGATCGATTAGTAATGGTTTGAATCAGCATGATTTTCGCAATGATCAGTTCATTCAGCGAGTTAAGTTATAAAGGTGGTTTGTGGTCATACGTGAGGGCTTGACAGTTGTCGTAATTTGATTGATTTGTAGGTATTTGATTATAATGGCCTATTATGTGAGGATGGATCCCGAAAAAGTTATGGTGGTTTTGACCACTTCTTGAGGTTTGTATTTTCTGTGGCTTTGGGAGTTCGATTGCATGTTGCCATCGTTCCTCTGAAACATGTTGAGTGAAAGGGTTCAAAAGGATGAAGTGTTTATTCTATTGGTGGTTCAGGAGTTATGATGAAATTCTTGTACTCTCACGTAGCGTCATGATATATGTAGTGAGCGGCATGGGAATTAGATGTTGACGATCCAGATTGCGGTTTGGTGTTGATAAGAACGTCGCGAGCTCAGATGAGCGTGGAAAAAATTTAGATGTTCAGAAATTTGTAAGGTTGGAGGTGTGGATGTGCAGACTTCGATACCTGGTGCGGAAGGTCGTGGGGGTATAACCCACAGAAAGGTCGTATAAGTGTGACAAGTTAGTCACTTGATTGTTAAGATTTAAACTAAGTATGGAGGTGATGGTACTACCACTAATGTGAGGGCTTATGCCTGGAAAGCGGTCTATTCCATTGGTTGTGGACTATGGGAGTTTGTTCAGGATTGGGCGGTTGCTCGTGTCTGTAATGAATAGGGCCATTGTGTAACCTTGGAAGGTTGTGTCCCAGTATGGTATGATTAGAATCGACTTGAGGTCCGTTGGTTGGTCTAATGTGGGTGTTTCTCTACGGCAAGACGGATGTGCTCATTTGGCATAACATTGCTTACGAAGGAGTCTTTGGGCGTTGGGTGTTATTCCCGTTGTCATCTATTTCATGTAATACTTTATTATGATAAGTGGGTTATGAGGCGGATTGATTATTCTCACATATATTGTGGTCCTGTGTAGCTTGTGGTGTTATATGAGCGGATGGTTCTCGAGATACAGGTCATTTATTGCACTTTAGTCGTGTTTGGGTCTTTTTAAAGTATGACACTATCCGTCTCCCAAGGGTTATATTGCACTCGGCGTGCTTGTGGTTGATATTTGGGTATTCCGTAGGTATAAGAATTATGGCTTGATGGGTAATTTCCTTATTTATGGTCATGTGTGGATCAAGTGGCATGCCGCCACGGGTATGTTGTTTGGATCAGGTTGCACGCTGCAACGGTATCATGTGTGGATCGGTTTGTGCGCCGCAATAGTGAGATGATGAGTACGGTTCCCTATATCTATCCTTGTGAATTTTGTTTCTCACTCTCTAAGGAAGGTTCATAGCATCTTTTCGATCGTTTTATTCATTACGCGGGCTGGGTAGTTATTTTCCAGAGTTAGTTCTTCCTTATGTGTCATATTATTGTTGAAGCTTATTGGTGAATTTATGGAGTCATATAAATCCTGGGCAGTGTTTGAGATGTCTTATTTCATGAGCAACTTCTTCTATGTGAGACGAGATTATTGGACCTGAAATCAGTGCAATCAGATTTATACAAGGTATATTAATGTGATGACCGAAGGGGTCATTTTATGAATTTAGACTCCGTTCTCGGCTTAATAGCCCTAAAAAGATTAATTTTAAATACCTTAATTTGCGTGCGTAGTCCGGGCATGGAACGGGAAAGCTTTTATGTGAAAATATGAGAAATAGTAATTTCTAGAGTTAAAATTTGATAATAGTTTACTTTGGTCAACATTTTGAGTAAACAGACCCAGAATCGTGTTCCGACGATCCCGGGAGGTCCGCAGTAAAATATGGGACTCGAGCGTATGCCCGAAATTGAATTTCAAGGTCCCAAGCGTTAGAAATCAATTTTTGAAAGAAATTGTTTTGCTGAAATATTTATGAAATAACAAAAAGAATTAATGTTTGAAACTATTGGTATCGGGCCCGTATTTTGGTTCTGGATCCCGGTACAGATTTGTTATAGTATTTAAAGGTTAAGTATGAAATTTGGTTAAAAACGAAGTTTATTTGACGTGATTCAGGCATCCGGTTGAAAAGTTATGAACTTTAAGTGTTCTTGAGGAAAATGATGAGTTTTGAGGTTTAATTCATAGTTTTACATGTTATTTTCATGATTTGATCGCACGAGCAAGTCTGTATGATGTTTTTACACTTGCGTGCATGTTTTGTTTAGATTCCCGAGGGCTCGGGGGAGTTTCGGATAGGCCACGGGGAGTTTTTGCACTTAAAGTTTCTGCTGGTTTTACTATATCTGGTGTATCAATTTTTGGTCATCGCGTTCGCACCCCTTGGAACGCAAACGCACAGAGTAAAATAGGTGGGGGTCATTTTTCTCTATGCGAACGGGGTAAGGCTACACGAACGCATAGAGTTAGTGGGCTTGGGGGAGACGCCTGGCTTTCCTTCTTCGCGAACGCACTGCCTTGTACGCGAACGCGGAGGCCCAAGGAGCTAAAGCTCCGCGAACGCGGCCCAATCCCTGCAAACGCGTAGGCCATTGGACCAGGGCCCTACGCGAACACAAGCAGATGTGTGCGAATGCATAGATCTTCTGCCCAATCATATAAATACTCTTTTAAAAACGGGCAGAGCCCTTTCTTCTCCATATTTTCGAACATCACAGCCCTAGTAGCGAATTTCTTCACCCAATATCATCCCCAAGTCATAAGTAATCAATTCTAAACTTTACTTTTTCAATTCCTTATTGTTGTTCATCACCTTTAAATCAAAAACTAAGAATTTTCATGGTAAAAATTGAGGATATGAGTAGAATTAGGGAAATATTTTTAAAATCAAATCTTTACCTCGAATTGAGGTCGGATTTCGAAAATAATTGTATATTTGGATTCGTGGGTGAATGGGTAAACGTAATTTGGTACGAACCCCGAGTTTAGACCAAGCAAGCCCGGGGTCGGGTTTTTATTTTTTTGAGCAAACTTAGGAAAAACTATAATTCTTAATAAAGTTAGTTCATTTAGCCTTAATTAATGATATTATGTTAATTCTGATTAGACTCGAGCAAGTTAGATCAAGATTCTAAAGGAAAAACTATAGTTGAGCAGTGGGTGGACTACGAAATTGAGGTAAGTGTTTGGTTTAACCTTGACTTGAGGGAATAGGAATCCCCAACTTATTTGTTATGTGAATTTGCATGTGTGTGGTGTATATGTGAGATGACGAGTATCTATGCACCACTAAATTGTCTATTAAACATAATCCCTTCCTCGTTTCCAATTTAATTGATTCCTTTCTTAATTGTTCTATGTTCATTATTGTTCATATGACTACTACGCCTTATCACCTTGCTGTTAAATGTTGTTGTGGTTATTTTGGAAGAGTATTGGTTTCTTATTTGGTTCCCTTGTGGTACAGAAAGCTTGAGCAGATTGGCATTTTTATGAGATGTATATATATTTATGCTTCTGTTGGTTTCTTGTTTTTGTGATAATATTTGGGGAGTTTATGAGAAATATAGTTTCCTGTTTACTATTGTTGAGACAAAAGTGTTGTGAAAATTTTGATACATAAATAAATTGATAGTGATAAGGGTGGACAATTGATAATGATAAGGGTGGATAATATGATAGTGATAAGGGTGGACAGGAGAAATAAATGATAGTGGTAAGGGTGGACATGGGAAATAAATGATAGTGATAAGGATGGACAGGTGGGATCGGGTTGCACGCCTCAACAAGACAGTGATAAGGGAGAATACTTATGTTTTACTGTTTTTAATTACAAAGATTTGGAAATTCTTGTTTTACTCTACTGTTTTTCTCATATTCTGTACATGTGGTTACTTTAAGAAAAGTTTGGAAATTTATTTAAGAATTGGTTATAGCTAAGACTTGGAAAAGGTGACTTAGTTATTTTAAATTGTTGTTGCAGTTGTTATTATTTACTTGTTTTAGATTTTTTTCTTACTTTATTATTTATTATTGTCACAGGTTATATTGTTAATGCCCCGCCGTAGCCTCGTCACTACTTCGGAGAGGTTAGGCTCGGCACTTACTCAGTACATGGGGTCGGTTGTACTGATACTACACTCTGCACTCTTTTGTGCAGATCCAGGTACCGGCCAACAGTAGAGATATTTAGAGCAGCTACCTATTTCTTTTTCGGAGGAACGAGGTATATCTGCCGGCGTTCGCAGATCCCGAGAGTATTCTCTATATTATTTAGACTAGTGTTTTATTGGATCCAAAATAATTATACATTATTTATTTCAGCCCATTATTTGTAGTATTCTTTAGTAGTTCGTGAATTGTGACACCAGACCCTAGGGTAGTTTTGAGTTATTTATATAATTAGTTTGTGGCTCATTTTCTTTAATTTTTTATTTGTCTATATTTGGCATTAATCGTTCAAAGTCATTAGATTAAGTTTATTTTTGGAAATTGTTTTATCATGCTTAATTGGTTAATAAAAGAAAATAATTAATCGAATTCTAACATTGGCTTGTCTAGCAAGTGTGGTGTTAGACGCCATCACGATCCCTAAGGTTGGGAATTCGGGTCGTGACAAGTTGGTACCAGAGCACTAGGTTTCTTAGGTCTCCCAATTCATGAACAAGCTTAGTAGAGTCTGAAGGATCGGTACGGAGACGTCTGTACTTATCTCTCAGAGGCTATTGAGTTAGGAAACAACTCCCTTTTTATTTCTATTCTATCTCAAATACTGATTTAGATTCTTCTATTCTCTCGTAGATGGCGAGAACGCGTGCTTCATCTTCTGCTGACCAGCATTCCGATCCTCCAGCAGCAGCAGCAGCAGCAGCTCCTAATAGGGATAGAGACCGAGGAAGGGGCAGGACTCAGCCTATTGCTCAGGCAGCAGCCCCAGCTGCGGAACCTCATATTGATATTAGTGAGGGGGTTCCAGCTTATTACCGTTCCAGCGGGACCAGCTCAGGTTCCCGAGGGGTTTATTGCCACCCCAGTTCTTCAGGATGATTTGGTCCGTTTAGTGGGCTTGATGGAGAGTGTGGTCCAAACTGGCAGATTCCCGGTTGCAGCAGTCGTATCTCGGGCTGGAGGAGGGGTCCAGACTCTTGCTACCCACACTCCAGCTCAGACTACTCCTCAGGTTCAGACCCTTGTAGCCAATCCAGTTGGGGTAATTCAGCCGGTTTCAGCAGTGCTGCCCGTTAATACGGCAACTATATCTTCAGATGCTTTGTGGAGACTGGACAGGTTTATCAAGCTTTTCCCTGTTCACTTCAGTGGTGCTACTTCAGAGGAACCTCAAGAATATCTGGGTAGTTGTCTTGAGGTTCTGCGTAATATGGGTATTGTGGAGACCCGTGGGATCGATTTTGCGGCTTTTTAGATGACTCGTTCTGCCAAGAAATGGTGGAGGGACTATTATTTGACTAGGCCAGTTAGATCACCTGCTCTGACTTGGGATCCATTCTCTCATCTCTTTTTGGAGAAGTTCTTGCCTGTTACTACTCGAGAGGAGAAGCGTCGTCAGTTTGAGCGACTTCAGCAGGGCAGCATGATAGTGACTCAGTATGAGACTCGTTTTGTGGATTTGGCTAGACATGCTATTCTCTTATTTCCCACAGAGAGAGAGATGGTAATGCGGTTTATTGATGGCCTTGCTCAGCCCATCAGGTTGCAGATGGCAAAGGAGACAGGGACCAAGATTTCTTTACAAGATGCAACTAATATAGCTAGGAGGGTTGAGTCAGTTCTTGGGATGGGAGGTCAGGGGTCAGACAAGAGACCTCGTTATTCCGGCGGTTTCAGTGGTGCCTCATCTGGAGGCGGGACTTCATTTAGCAGAGGCCATTCTTCCAGGCTATTCCATTCAGCACTACAGGCTTCACAGGGTACTTTTGGAGGTCGTGGTTCTTATCTGCCTGCTCCTGCTCATCTAGTTTACAGTGCTCATTTGGCTCCTATTAGGGCACCTCCTCTGTAGAGTTTTCATCATGGTCAGTCGGTTCATCCGGGTCAGCATACTTATCAGCAGGGATGTTTCGAGTGTGGTGAATATGGGCATATCCAGAGGACTTGTCCGAAATATGCAGGTTATCAGTTTTAGCAGTAGGGTTCTCGTGCTATAATTCTGACACCAGTTCCAGTACCACCTGCCCAGCCAACAAGGGGTAGGGGCCAGGTAGTTAGAGGTAGAGGCCAGAATGTTAGAGGTAGAGGTCAGATATCTAGAAGTGGAGGTCCTCCCAAAGGTGTGGTTCAGGGTGGCGGGTCCCAGCCCCGACTATATGCATTTCCAGCCAGGCATGAGGCGGAGTCCTCCGTCACAGTTATTATAGGTATCATCTCAGTTTGTGATAGAGCTGCTTCAGTTTTGTTTGATCCGGGGTCTACTTATTCGTATGTTTCATCCTATTTTGCCTCGTATTTGAATGTGCCCCGTGATCCCCTGAGTGTTCCTGTTTATGTGGCTATAGCGGTGGGGGATGCTATTGTGGTAGATCATGTGTATCGTTCGTGATATTGGGCATGGATTGGTTGTCACCCTATTATGCCATTTAAGACTACCACACCAAAACAATTACTTTAGCGTTACCGGGGTTGCATCGATTATAATGGAAAGGGACTCCTGGTCATTCTCCCAGCCGGGTAATTTCATTTGCCAAGGCTTGCCGCATGATCGAGAAGGGGTGTTTGGCTTATTTGGCACATATTCATGATTCCGATGCCGAGGTTTCTTCAATAGAGTCAGTTCCTATTGTTCGTGAGTTTCCCGAGGTATTTCCTGTAGACCTGCCGGGTATGCCACCCGACAAGGATATTGATTTCTTATTGATGTGGCTCCAGGCACTCAGCCCATCAGAATTGAAAGAGTTGAAAGAACAGTTGCACGACTTTCTAGATAAGGGTTTCATAAGAACCAGTGTCTCGCCTTGGGGTGCACCGGTTTTCTTTGTAAATAAGAAAGATGGGTCGATGAGGATGTGTATAGATTATCGGCAGCTGAATAAAGTTACTATCAAGAATAAGTATCTGTTGCCAAGAAATGATGACCTATTTGATCAGTTTCAGAGTGCTAAGGTATTTTTGAAAATTGATTTGAGATCGGGCTATCATCAGCTGAAAATTAGGTCGTCCGATGTTCTTAAGACAACCTTTCAGACGAGGTATGGGCACTATGAATTTTTGGTTATGTCTTTTGGGCTGACTAATGCTCCCGCAGCCTTTATGGACTTGATGAATTGGGTTTTCAAGCCCCATCTGGACTCTTTCGTGACCATGTTCATTGATGACATTCTTATATACTCCTGCAGTCGGGAAGAGCATGAGCAGTACCTCCGTATAGCCCTCTAGACTTTGAGAGATACTCAATTGTATGTCAAGTTTTCAAAATGTGAGTTCTGGCTAGATTCAGTAGCCTTCTTGGGTCATATCGTATCAATTGAGGATATTCAGGTTGATCCTAAGAAAATCGAGGCGGTGAAGAACTGGCCTAAACCCACACAGCCACGGAGATCAGGAGCTTCTTGGATTTCGCGGGTTACTGCCGTTGTTTTCTGGAGGGGTTCTCATTCATAGCACCCCCAATGACTAAATTGACTCAGAAAGGTGCCCTATTTAAATGGTCAGATGAGTGCGAGGCGAGCTTTCAGAAGCTCAAGACAACCTTGACTTCAGCACCGGTGTTGGTGTTACCATCATGTTCGGGTTCTTTTACGGTGTATTGTGATGTTTTCCGAGTTGGACTCGGAGCAGTATTGATGGAGGATGGCAGGGTGATTGCATATGAGTCTCGGCAACTGAAAATCCATGAGAAGAATTATCATAGTCATGACTTAGAGTTGGCAGCGATTGTTCATGCATTGAAAATTTGGAGGCATTGTCTTTATGGCGTGTCGTGTGAGGTTTTTACTAACCATCGTAGCCTACAGTACTTATTCAAGCAGAAAGATCTAAATTTGAGACAGTGGAGATGGTTAGAGTTATTGAAGGATTACGATGTAACCATATTATATCATCCAGGGAAAGCAAACATGGTGGCCGATGCATTAAGTAGGAAGGCGATGAGTATGGGAAGCCTTGTGTATATTCCTGTTGGTGAGAGACCGTTAGCTTAGGAAATTCAGACGTTGGCGAGGTTGGATATTTCGCCCAACAGTGTTCTAGCTTGTACAGTCGCTCGCTCTTCTCTAATTGAGCGTATCTGGGAGCGGTGGGATGATGATCCGCATTTGATGGTTCTTAGGGACACAATTAGGCGCGGTGGTTCCAAGCAGGTTACAGTTGGAGGTGATGGTATGTTGAGTATGTAGGGCCGTATATGTGTACTTAATGTAGATGGCCTCCGTGAGTTGATCCTTGAGGAGGCTCATAGTTCTAAGTATTCGATTCACCCAGGGGCAGCCAAAATGTACCAGGATTTGAGGAAGAATTATTGGTGGAAAAGGATGAAGAAGGACATTGTTGTGTATGTGGATCGTTTCTTAAATTGTCAGTTGGTAAAGTATGAGCATCAGAGACCTGGTGGTTTGCTTCAGCAGATAGAGATTCCCGAGTGGAAGTGGGAGCGTATTACTATGGACTTAGTTGTTAGGCTCCCATGGACTCAGAGGAAATTTGACGCAGTTTGGATTATTGTGGATAGGCTGACTAAATCATCCCATTTCATTCCTGTGGCGAGTACTTATACTTCAGAGCGCTTGGTTGAGTTATATATTCGGGAGATTGTTCGCCTTCATGGTGTGCCCGTGTCTATCATTTCTGATCGGGGTACACAGTTTACTTCGCACTTTTGGAGGGTAGTTCAACGTGAGCTGGGTACCCGAGTAGAGTTGAGTACAACATTTCACCCTCAGACTGACGGGCAGTCCGAGAATACCATTCAGATACTGGAGGATATGCTCTGCGCTTGTGTTATTGACTTTGGAGGTTCATGGGTTCATTTATTGCTGTTAGCGTAGTTTGCTTATAATAATATCTATGATTCGAGCATTCATATGTCTCCTTATGAGGCATTATATGGTAGACGATGCAGATCGCCAGTTGCATGGTTCGAGTCGAGAGAGTCTAGGTTACTAGGTAGAGACCTAGTTCAGGAGGCCTTGGATAAGGTCAAGATTATTCAGGAGAGACTTTGTGCAGCGCAGTCTAGGCAAAAGAGTTATGCTGATCGTAAGGTTCGTGATGAGGCATTCATGGTGGGAGAGAGAGTATAGCTTCGTGTGTCGCTCATGAAGGGTGTTTTGAGGTTCAGAAAGAAGGGTAAGTTGAGCCGTAGGTATATCAGGCAATTTGAGATTCTTGATAGAGTGGGGGAGGTAGCTTATAGACTCGCGTTGCCTCTAGGGTTATCCTCAGTTCATCCGGTATTCCATGTGTCTATGCGCCAGAAATATCATGGTGACCCGTCCCACGTGTTAGATTTCAGCTCTGTCCAATTGGACAAGGACTTGAGTTCTGAGGAGGAGACGATAGCTATTTTAGACCGACAGGTTCGCCAGTTGAGGTTTAAGAGTATCCATCAGTTCGAGTGCAGTGAAAGGCCAGCCCATCGAGGCATCTACTTGGGAGTCCGAGTCAGACATGCAGAGTAGATATCCACACCTGTTCGTCAATGCAGGTAATTTTCAATGTCCGTTCGAGGACGAAAGTGTGTTTTAAAGGTGGAGATTGTGATGACCCAAGGGGTCATTTTATGAATTTAGACTCCGTTCTAGGCTTAATAGCCCTAAAAAGGTTAATTTTTAATACCTCGATTTGTGTGCGTAGTCCCGACGTGGAACCTGTCACACCTCCTTTTTCCTCCAGTAAGGGTGGATAAGGGAGTTTTTCTAATTAAAGTGACATTATTCGATTTTGGGATTTTTATTAGTTTTAGAGTCGCCAACCCGGATTTTTACGGTATTCCAGGACACCATTTATTGAAATCCCAAACCGAGGAGATTTTTTGACTCCGTTTAAAAATGTCTGCGAACCAGAAATCCGGGTAAGGAATTCTGTTAACCCGGGAAAAGGTGTTAGGCATTTCTGAATTCCGTGGTTCTAGCACGGTCTCTTAACTATTGATATGTGGCCTAATTATCTGATTATTTACATATTTTAAACCTATTATGCATTTTTAGCCTTTTTACTTTTTAGTCGCTTTTAATATTTTATGGATTATTCTGAAACAAGTCATGATGGCGTGCACTTGTCGTTTTTGGACACATTGTAAACGCGCCACATGAAGTGCAATCGCAATTTACAACGTGTGATTTTTATTATAATTTGAAGTTGTGATCGGGTAGCATGAGTTGCAAACCCGAGTGTAGATTACGTAATCACGACTATGGTCATGATGGTTTAATTTCTTATTTGAAGCAAAGCCACTATTCATTTATTTTTCTAAGTTGTTTGTAGTACTAGTCTAAAAGAGATATTTTTTGACTACAGGGTATGTATATTTTCAAAATTGTCTAAGACTAAGTTAGCTAGTCTAAGGATGGGTATTTGGGCCATGGACAAATCTGGCCCAATTTTGTAACCAACACTTTGGGCCAACCTATTTTTTGCTATTTGTAAAAGAAGAAAGCAACCGGTCCAAATACCACATAAAAGAGTCACATAGTAAAAAAAAATAGGATCCAATTTAACACTTTTCGAGCCTGTAGTTCTGCCTAAGAACATTTATCAACAAAACTTGAACCTTCGTTTTTGAAATAACGTTGTAGTTCTGCCTGAGGAAATTTTATTAGTAAAACTTAAACCTTAGTTTTCAAATAGCATAAAATCGTTGTAGACTATATGTGCTGAACCCTGTTAATTTTAATGAGATAAAGAAGGTCCTAATTTGATTTAAAGATGAGGCTTAAGGGAACATGGGTGTTTATTCAATCTTAATACAAAAAACCTCATAGAATAGCAAGTCTAACCAGATTTTAAGGTTAAGTCAGTGTCCAAATTCAAATAAACTGCGGAGCCATTTGAGTTTGCACCCAGTCTCGATAACTCAAAACTCAGACCCGCTCAACCTCCTTGGGCCCTATCACGAGTCTGGCCCAAATTGTTACAGCTTGCCTTTACAGTTTTGAAGCATTAGAAAATAAGAAAATAAGAAAATAAGAAAACAAGGCTTAATACCATTTTTTTTTTTTTTAAAAGTCCAGTCCATTACATGTAGTTTTTAGAATAAATTTACATGATCATTGACTATAAAATATATGTCTACAAAATCAGCACCTGCAAAAAATTTCAAACATAAAAAAGTTTGTGCATTGTTATGGGGATGAATCTGACCGTTAAAGGGTCAGACTCACTTACCCTTCATGCTGTTTCAATGCTGAATTTTATAACCTTGATTGGAGTTCCTAAGTATGCATACAAGCATAGTCAAGTATAGATATGGAAGAGATTAAACATAGCTAGCAAATAATTCAGATTTTTTGACTAAAACTAACAGACATTCAAAGTCATACCAACAAGTAGTCCATTAGGTCAAAAATAATTCTGAAATTGATAGGAAAATTCAGGTAATAACAGGACATACTTCAATATTAGCCAAACACAGATTTTTTGAACTGAAAATCAATTTCTATTTAAGGTAAAATTGTTACATACCTTGAAATTGAAAAATACAGCAAGGAAGTGACCAAATAAAGGTCAGAAAACCAAGCTTTGTAAGCTTAATAACAGCAACAACAAGCAGCAGTAACAACAGGAAGAAGCCCAACAAAAACCAGCAGTAAAACAGCAAGAAACCTAGGAAAACCAACCAAAAGAAAAATAGGATTTTTGACTTGAAAATTACAGCCAAAGACCAGTATCTTCTCAGAAAAAATCAGCAACTAAAAAAGATCAGTTTTTCCTTCAGAATATTCTTACACTCATTATCTTGATATTTTCAGTGTTTTTTGTTTTTTCAGAGTAACAGTGAATTTTTCAGAACAATATTTCAGTATGTGTGTGTGTGAAATTTCTGCAAAATTCTCTTTCAAAATCTATCTCTCAAGGGGTGTATTTAGATTTGTAAAGAGTATTTTTAGGTGTATAAAGAGTGTGGCCTATTTATAAGGAGTCTAAGAGTGACATCTTGTAGGGAATATACTCTATCCTTTTGATCTGAAATAGTATAGGTACATATGTCCATTCTTATCCTATAGGACAGTTGTACCCTCTTCTAGAATGTTCCTTCATTTACATCCCTTATTTCCCTTTAAAAATTACTGTTTTGACTTTAAAAAAAATCTGATTTTATACTTTTTGATTTTGTTTTTGATATTTATTCTAATTTTAGACGTTTCTTGGGTTGTTACACCCAAGATTCTTCAATTGAGGTTCCTAAACTACCCTGTAATACCCTTAAAATTACCCTTTTAGTATTTAAGGTTAAGGGTTAGGTTATTTATCAAGTGTTAACTAACTTCATCCTAATTGATTGATTAGGCTAATAGTTAACCCTTAATGAAGCTGAATTTAGACTAACCTTTGACCCTGAGTGAGCTATTTTCAGGATTTAGGTTAGATTAATTGAAGTAAACCTATTATGCGATTAACGTAGTAGTAGGAAGTTTAAGCTTCTTTAGTAGTGAGGTTAGATAATTTTAAAATAATTAATTGAATCTCAATTTGTTTTAGGACTTAGATTAATTAATGATTAGGTCGTTAGACTTAGTTAATTATCCTACACTATGACTTATCTTAGTTTCAAACTTAAGCTTAACTAGTCAAGTGTGATTAATTTCCATTAACCAAAAATCAGAGTTTGACTGACTCACATACCACTTGCCTAATAGCTCATTATGAGTCAATTAATCCTATGTTGTCTGTGAGAACGAATAACTAGAGCTAGTTTGCAAGTTCAACCTAAGAGTCATAATTAGGTTAATTAACTAAATTCAGTAACTAAGGTAACTGCACATGAATTTTAGACTAATTAGTTTAGGTAATCACCATATTAGATAGACTTGACACATGCATGATTAGTATTAAGGTTGATTAATCCTAACATATGAAAAATGAACCTAAATTGACTAAACAGACTAAACATGAAAAAAATGTACAAAGAGTAATATTCCAAAATCAAATCAAGTCCAGAAAAGCCAGAAAATCCTAGACTAATTAGTTGGGATATAATTAGTAAGACTAGAGTTAACCTAGATTGATGCCTTAATTAGACCTAAGCATGCATATTTAAACTAGCGTCAATTAATTAATACACCAACTACAAGAATCAGAATCAGTCAACACACAAAAAAAAAAAGGAAAACAGGAAAACCTAGATTGTAAACCCAACATCAATCAATACATGCAAGAACTAAGCCTAAACTGAGATTCAAACAACATTCACCATTAAGGAAGGGAACATATCAATTTGTATACAAAATCAGAAACTAGAAACCCTAGATTTAAGAAACTAAGTCAGTAATTTCCTAATTAATGTTCAAACATCTAAAATAAAGAAGAATAAAGCTTAAAAGGGGTACCAGTTGATTTGAACAAAATTGGCCGGATTTCGGCGGTTCGCCAGATCTTGGCCGGACTTTGGCAGGACTTGGAAATGGTCCAAACCCATATGAATCGATAGCTCTCACCAAGAGCTATCGATTGATGTTGGTTTGAGCCATTGGGGGGGTCTTGTAATCGGTCGGGATGAGATTTTATTGTTTCCGTTTTCTTAGATCTAAAATTGAGGAATTTGTGTGGGGTTTTTGGATGAACGGATGTTAGGAGGGTATTTGGTTGAGCTCCGCCACCGGTGAAATTTTGGGGTTATTTGGTTGAGGAGGAGGAGAAGATTACTTGGTGAAATTTTGGGGTTATTTGGTTGAGCTCCGCCACCGGTGGACGATTTTCGGTCAGCGGAGGACGGCGGAGGCCGATTGGGGTTAAAGGGGTGAGGAGAGAGAGAGATGGGGAGACATGGGGGGTTAGGGGATTAAGGTTTGAGGGGTAGGGGAGTTTGGATGGTTATATAATTATGAGGGGATCAGTTCTGGACCGTTAGATCAAAGTGATCCAATGGCTGAGATGAAAGAGGGTCTAAACAGGGTCGTTTTAGGGGACAAGGTATGGACGAGTTTGGCTGGTTTGGGCTAGGGTGTGTTTTGGGTAGTGAGAGCGGATTTTGGGCTTAGGTAGAATGGCCCAAACGATTTTCACAGCCTTTTACACTTAACCCATCTAATTAATCTACTCTAATTTATCATAATTAGTTTAGTCTAATTTCATCTAATTGTAACTTAATTAGTGAACTAATTAAAAGTGAAATTATTAATCAACACCCTTTAATTATTTAACAAGCAATTTTTGTGATTTTCCTAGTAAAAAGGATTAATTATGCAACTAATTATCAAAAACCAACTATGTCAAATAATAAAAGTCCTAAAATGTTTTGTTATTATTTATCACTTTATTGATTTTTTTTAAAAGATGAACCATGCCCATGCAATGCAAATAATTTACAAATGAACACTGAAATTCAACAAAAAATCATAAAACTAATTTATTTTATTGAATTTTGTAGGAGTATATGGTAAGTTAAAAATTACATGCTCACAGATGCTCCTCTTTGCTCGAAAACACGAAGAGTTTTCGGGCAAAGAAAAAGTTAGCAGTTATAAATAACTTTTACCCGTTCAAATACTCCATGTGAAGTATTTTTGAAAAGTTTGACCGAACTTCTTCAAGGTTGCCTACATATCCTTGTCCATAAAGGAATCAGGTCAGTGTAGTTCTGGAAGTTTTGGTAGCTGGGACTACCGGTAACTATGATTTTACTGCAGTTGTTGCTGCTGTTACTGCTGCTGAGCTCCTTATTACACCAAAGTAACAAAATGAAAAAGTCTAGCTAAGCCTATCAGCTACTAGTTACAAGATCCATATCTGTACACTTTAAAGCTTGGTCTTAAATCTTGGCTAGTTCTTCTGCCAACTATGACCTGGATCTTGATGCTTGATAGCGTAGATGCTGGTTTTATCTCTTTTTTTCCTGGATCAAGGCATAACGGAAGAAACCAATCTCGTTCTGATCAGTTCACGTCTTTTCCTACTTCCATACTTTGGGTTAGGCCTCCTCTTTTTTCTTTATTCTGAATTGAGATTTCTTCTTTTAGTCATCTCGAATCCATTGTCCTAAATTGCAATCTGCGCAAAATCAAGAACAAATGAAGGAAATTTTCTGCGTAAAATCAAGGAAAATTTCGTGAGTTATTGTAATAAAACTATACTACTTCATTATTAAAAGCAATGAAAGATCGGGGCTGGTGTACCCCAGGGTGATTGCAGACTAGGGAGTGTGTACCCTATGTCTAAGGTAAAATAAACTAGGGATTGGCGATCATATGTCGGAAAAGATTGACAGGTTATGTTATCATTAGGAAAAGATCACCAGGTTATGCCGGTGCCGGGAGAAAATCAACAAGTTATGCTGTTGTCTAGAAAAGATCACTAAGTTATGCTGGCGTCTGGGGAAGGGGTTAACAGGCTATGCTGTTGTCAAGAAGAAGATCACCAAGTTATGCTGGTGTCTGGAAAAGATCACCAGGTTATGTGTAACGACCCGACCGGTCGTTTTGAGATCTCACACGTCGTTCAGCGGGTTGAGGCCATGAGCAGCTTCATTTCAGGTATTGTGACTTGTTCGCATGGTCGAAATTGAAATTCGGGAAGTTCGGATGGATTTGCAAAGAAAAATTCTCATTTCGGAAGTCTTAAGTTGGAAGAATCAACTAAGATTGGAATTTTGAGTAAACGACCTCCGAATCAAGATTTGAAGGTTCCAACAAGTTTGTATGATGATTTCGGACTTGGACGTATGTTTGGATCGGGATTCGGATAACCCGGGAGCGTTTCGGCGCATATTATGGAAGATAACATTTTAGAAGAATTTCATAAATTTGGATTGGAAGGCATTTCAGTGTTATAGATGTCTGTTTGGGATTCCGAGCCTGGGAATAGCACCGTATCGTGATTCTGGAGTTGGGAGCGCGATCGGAAGTGAATTCATATGTCCGTAGGTCATTTTGAAGTCATTTGGCTAAAGATAAGAGTTTGAAGGTTTTTGAGAAATCCGACCGTAATCGGAAATTTTGATATCGGGGTTGGAATGCGATTCTAGAAGTTGGAGCAGGTCCGTAATGTCGAATATGACTTGTGTGCAAAATTTGGGGTCAATCGGACGTGATTTGATAGATTTCGGCATCAAATGTAGAAGTTTGAAATTTCAAAGTTCATAAAGTTTGGATTGGAGTGCGATTCATGGTTTCGACGTTGTTTGGTGTGATTTGAGGCCTCGATCAAGTCCGGGGGATGTTATGGGACTGAGTCGTGTGATTGGACAGGGTCCCGAGGGCCTCAGGTGTGTTTCGGGGTAGTTTTAGATCATTTCGAGCTGTTTTGAGATGGCTGATGCTGGTGTCTGGTGTTTTTCTTCGCGTTCGCGAGGATCCCTTCATGTTCGCAGAGAAGAATTTGGCATCAGGCACTTTGCTCTTCGTTTCGCGAATAGTGCCTCGCGTTTGCGAAGAAGAAAATATCTTCTGCGCAGGTCTGACTTAGGAGGCTCATATCTCAAAATCTATAAGGAATTTTGAGATGATGTAAAATTAAAAGTTTTATCCTTTTGTGTCTAGTTTCTAGAATAGTAAACCATTTAGAATTTGTATTTGTGTACAAAGATATATGTCTGTTACACTACAGAGTGTCTGGGAAGATGAAGAAGAAATTTGTGTTGCATAGGGATGACTTTGGAAGCTTATATCTCAAAACTTATAAGGAATTGGGAGATGACAAAAATAAGAAAGTTGTAGATCTTGAAGTCTAGTTCTCAGAACATTAATCCATTTGTCATTTGTAGTTTTGTACAAAATGTTATGGCCATTCTACTAGAGGCTATCTGAAAAGCATTTGGAATTTGCCTTCCGAGATTTTTGTTCTTTGGGAACGCGAGGGTAGGCCCGCTAACACAAAAAAGACTTGCCTGGCAGTGTTTAAGTTTGCAAAAAATTGGTTAGGCTCATTTCATCTCATTTCCTCCATGGGAGATGACTTAAGGGCGATTTAGGAGCTCCATCTTCATCATTTATGTCAAGGTAAGTTATTCCCACCTATTTCAAGTTAAATACTTGGATTATATATATATATATATATATATATATATATTTTAACATGGAAATTCATGTAAAATTTGTGAAAACTTGGGATTTTTGTAGAAAACCTAGAATTGGTAGTTTTGAATTTTGACCATGAATTCGAGCATGAAAATTAGAGTGAATTATATATTTGAGTTAGTAAGGCAATGGGTAGATATTATCTTCGAGAAATTTCGGAATCCGGGCACGTGAGCCCGAGGGCATTTTGGTCAATTCTTTGAGCGAAGTTGGAAATTTGTATAATTTGAATTGTTAACAAGTATTAGAGTATATTTTCATTAGTTTGTCGTTATTTGGCTAGTTTCGGAGCGTTGTGCAACGATTTTAGTCATCGGAAGGGCTTGAAAGCCGGTTATGAAATTTCGGAGCGAGGTAAGTCTCCTTTCTAACTTTGTGAGCGGAAAATTGTCCCCATAGGTGAACTAATTAATTATGTGCTATTATTTGCAGGGACTACGTACGCACGAGGTGACGGGAGCCCGTGCGTAGCTACTATTATGCCATGTCGGGGTAGTCTAGGACCCACTAGCATGCTTTACTTGTCGTAGTTGTGATCTTGTCAATAAAATATCATGCGATGTTATCAACTAGTAATTAATTATATTTCTAAGAAGGATAGAGTTTACTTTTCTTAATCATATAGAAGGAGAATTGATTCTTTCTTGGATAATTGCGTTTCCGATAAATCTAAAATGTTGGAACCCTGTCGAAATTGGTAAGTAAATCCCCAGAAAGGCTTTAAATACTATTTTCATGTTCATTAAAGGAATAATTCTATCACTTCTTTGAATAGCTAATTTTCCTGATAAAAATGTGGTTTATTGTGTGAATATGTGTAACTATGGGCGCCTGAGTCGCATGTATGATTCGCGAGCAGGATGCCCTTATTATTTATGTATAACCGCGTCGCCTGATCGATTCACGAGTGGGGCAGATAGATGCATCTATGGTTCGGCCGTTCGACCCTCGGTAGTGCATATTTTATTATTGCTGGTCCGTGCAGTTCGACCCTCGACATTTCTTGCGCATGATAATTGTTGCGTATTTTCTATAATTATTACCTGTTTATTAGCCTATGAAGTTTTAAATTGCCAACTGAAATGACGAAAATTTAAGGTGTTAAAATTGAAAGAAGTTGATATTACTTATCCCTGATTTTATTAGATTGCTATGATATTCCCGCTTAGTGTCTCACTTGACTATACTAAATTGACTTCTAGCAAGTGTCTAATTCGACCTCTCGACACTACCTCTCTGAGGTTAGCTGGGATACTTACTGAGTACACGTTGTGTTCGTATTCATGCTACACTTGCTGTGCATTATTATTGCACAGGTACTTTCACATCGATGTGGCCGACTTGGAGACTTAGGCGAGCTGCATCATCCCGAGGCGATCCGCAGCGGACAGAGTCTCCTTCAGATGTATTTTAATTTAAATTCCTTGTCCAGTTGTATTTCGGACAAGCATTGTAGTATCTGTTTAATTCTTAGAAATTTGCTCATGCACTTGCGACACCGGGTTCTGGTATATTTTTTATTAAAATGGAATATTAGACTATCATATTTACTTAGCGGGTTTTATTCAGTTATTTTGTAATAAAGAGAAGGGTAATGATTTCAAAAGTGCTAAAACAGGAAATTTAACTTAATCATTAATAATTGGCTTGCCTGACAGTGGTGTCCGGTGCCATCGCGACCTTATGGATTTTGGGTCGTGAGAACTTGGTATCAGAGCACTAGGTTCCCTTAGGTTTCATGAGTCATGAGCAAGTCTAGTAGAGTCTTGCGGATCGGTACGGAGACGTCTGTACTCATCTTCGAGAGGCTACAGGGCTATTAGGAGTACTTCCCTTCTTGATTCCTCATCGTGCGATTTGATTCCTTTAAGGCTTATGCCTATGTTTCTTCCTACTCAATCTTACGCGTCGCAAAGCACTTTCTATAAATCGAGAATTTTAGGAATCGTGATGGTGCTATAGATATGGTGCGTGATGTTTTCCGTACATAGTTGATTTGGCTTTTGTTGTTGGCCTGTAGAAGGATATTATGTTGTTCTAGCTTAGTAGCTGTGTTCCTGAGAGCTTAGAGGCTATGCTCAGTTTGTTAAGATGCTTACGGTTGGTTATCACGCGGTGTTGATATGATAGTAGAATTCTTGCCCATATATCGGGGTAATGAATGACTTGAAGGGAGGTCTTCTCAAGCGTAATTTTGAGATTTCAGTATTTTAGTTCCGGCGGAAGAAAGGAAATTGGGGCTATGGATGTTCAAGTCTGGGGGATAAACTAATAAGACTTGGTGTTATCAAGAGAGGTGGATTTTTCATCTCTGATGTGGTATCGGCATTTTTGATCGAATATAATTTGTTAAGTTCGTCGGTGCAATGGTTTCTTCGGTTGCATAGGGTCAGAGTATTGTGAAGAAGTATTGAAGAAGCGGTTGTCAGAGACCGTGAGGTGTGGTGGTTCAGTATTGGATAAGTATTTATAATGAAGGCAGCTCGAGAGAGATGATCTCGACAAGATTTAAAGTTGTGGTGATCTACTGGTTTAAGGGCTACAGGGAATAATATTGAATTGAGGCAGCAATTGGGTAGCATACGATGAAGGAAGATATGTGATGAGCGTCTGATGGCGAGTAAATTCCCGAAAGGCCAGGTGTATGAAACGCAAGTCAGGTAATTGCTTGAAGGAGTGAGTTTAACTAAAGTGGGAGAGGGGCAGCGTAGCATATGAGTTCTAAGGTAAGATAGATGCCTATCTTGAGGAGAAGTTTGGAGTGATTAGAGGATTTTCGTGGATGGTGGTTGGGTCCGTGGGCTTAAATTGAAACGTGGTCATTTCAGCAAAGGTGGGATATAACAGAGAGGAGTCGTTAGGGATGAAAACAAATGCAATATGGCGGTGAATTTGAAGATATTGTAGCGCATTTAGTAGATGTGCATGAGGAGCGGACAGACGGGTAAAGTTGGTGAATGAGAAAAGACTTAGGATGGGGTATTGATGTTGTAGAGAGTGTGCAATACGACGTCGTTGGAAGGCGTCAGATGGTGATTTCCACAGGTGGGTTATCTCCTGTCAGTAGGTTAGAGGTTGTGTGGTAGGCAAGTTCCTACGAGAAATTCTAGTGGATATTCGGTAGGAGGCCGAATATGTGAGTGATGCTAAAGAATTTGAGTATTCAGGAAGTGCTAATAGGAGAATTTAGAAGAATTTGACGGGTTGGTCGAGCAAGGTCATGTCAGCAATGAAGAAAGAATTTTGGTGGGTTCCAAAGTGGTGCAAAGAGTAGCTTCAGGCTAAGTGGGAGAGTCCCACCGCCTGTAATTGGGCTGCAGGATAATCTTCTCATGGGGGTTGCGGATTGTCGGCATATTGGCAAGTTATTACAGCTAAGGAATAAAATGATAATTGTGCATGGGATTTGATAAATATGTGCAAGAGTTGGTCCTATTGGACCAGGGTTAGGTTTTGGGAGATTCAGAATTTATGCTTAAGGCTTAGGCGAGTTGTAAGGGTAGTGACTTAGTCACGTGCTTCATTGAGAAGGTGTGCATGTGCTAGAAGAGCCTTGGAGTTGATTGTATTCGGGGCCAGTCAGAGTGGGTGACTCGTGATAGCGGTCCTAATGAATTCGAAGGCTAAGAATGCGGTGTTTAAGTGTTTCAGGCAGCAGTATGATTAAGAATCGAGCTTTTTCAGCGTAATTTCTGAGAAAGGGAAAATGGTTGGAGTGTCCTATGCTTTTTTCAGCATGTAGGAGAGTATTAGAGGAGTGAGAGAAATAAACTCCAGATTTGGAGAAAGACTATCAGGAAGGGTATATTAGTTGGAGTTGTGAATGCGCACAAGGAGGGTATGAGACGGTTTGGGGATTGAGTCAGCATGGTCTCGTGAGTCAAGGCCACTCGGGATGAGTAAGGATTGAGTTTGTTATGGGGTGAATATAATTACTATTATTTCTGAGGCAAATAAGGATACTTAAGAGAAGATAGATTGGTTAGCCATGGTTGAAATGGCACATGTACGACAGTGATCAGTTCCTTCGGTGTGATTGAGCTATGCGGGTGGTTTGCACGGTGTGTGCGAGGTTTGACAGCTGCCGTAATAGATTTTATTTGGAAGCATTCAAGTATTATGGCCTTTCAGGTGTAGGCAGATCCTAGAAGGATTATGGTGGTATAGACTACTACTTAAGGATTTGAATGTATTGTGATGGTGAGAATTCACTTGTGTACCATTATGGTTCCATTGAATTGAAGTAAGAAAAAGGTTTCAATATGATGAAGTGTTTCCCCTATTAGCGGTTCAGGAGCTATGATGGAATTCCTATGCTATTCCATATCGGCATGTTAGGTGCAGTAGTCTGTGTAGAGCTGGAAGTAAGGATCAGGGTTGCGGTTCGATATTGACAAGGATGTCATGAACTCGGGTGAGAAAGGGAAAAAGGGATTTGAATATTTAAGGTAAGCAGGTCAGGACTTTAGCGTCATCTGCGATCGGTGTTTGATGAAAGAGGCTTTGTATGCTGGTTATGGGTTCTTGATTTTTTTTTTTCAGGAATAGTGTGGTCGATGGTAAGGATGTGTGAACTTGTTACCTGGTGTGGAAGGTCGTAGGAGCGTGACCACGGGAAGATTATATAAGTGTGACATGTAGTCATTTCCTTATGTATCATGTTCGAGTTGTGGCCTATTGGCACATTGTGGCATTGTGTGATACTGATGGTCATGTCTGGGAGTGATTTGTTGACTGAGTAGTTCATACTAGGTGAGACGAGATTTACGGATCAGGGATCGGTGCGATAAGATTATGTGGAGTATATTACAGGACAATTACCATTATTTGGTTCGTAATGAGATGATAATTTTAGTCAAGGGGAAAGATTCAATGTTTGGTTAACTCTGCAATTGGTTAGGAATTTCTACACGTCTCCTCCATTGTGGTGGTATCGCCAGCATTATAGCAGGATGTATATATATATATATATATATATATATATATATATATATATATATATGTGTGTATATATATATATATATATACATCATAAGGTGCATTGGGAGCATTAGATTTGTGGAATTTTGGGCTATTAAGATTCAGGGAATGTCATTGTGGTTGGATGATGAAATATGCGGTGTATGGTGCTAAATTCAGCAAAGGTATGCAGTCATGTTTTGGTACCTTTGTGTGGTAGTTGATACGGTATTTATATATTGGAAACAGGCCTGACAGAGAAATCTCAAGTGTTGGAACTGGGTTCTGAGCTTATTGTATGGATAAAAGAGGATATCTTCAGATTTGATCAAGCTAATGTACTCAACGGGGTTGTGGTAGCACGGCCAGTTGCACGAGGTGTTACACAGTGATTTCAGATAACTCAAGAGTAGTTCTTGGCACGTTTGAGGACGAACGTGTGTTTAAGTGGGAGAGAATGTAACGACCCGATCGGTCATTTTGAGCTCTAGCACGTCGTTCAGCGGTTTGAGGCCATGAGCAACTTCATTTCAAGTATTGTGACTTGTACGTATGGTTGGAATTTAAATTCGAGAAGTTCGGGTGGATTTGGAAAGAAAAATTCTCATTTCGGAAGCCTTAAGTTGGAAGAATCAACTAAGATTGGAATTTTGAGTAAAGGACCTCCGTATCAGAATTAGAAGATTCCAGTAGGTTCGTATGATGATTTCGGACTTGGGCATATGTTCGGATCGAGAGTCGGAAAACCCGGGAGCGTTTTGACGCATATTATGGAAGATAGCATTTTAGAAGAATTTCATAAATTTGGGTTGGAAGTCATTTTAGTGTTATAGATGTCCGTTTGGGATTCCGAGCCTGGAAATAGCTCTATATGGTGATTCTGTAGTTGGGAGCGCGATCGGAAGTGAATTCGTATGCCCGTAAGTCATTTTGAAGTCATTTGACTAAAGATAGGAATTTGAAGGTTTTTAAGAAATCTGACCGGAATCGGAAATTTTGATATCGGGGTCAGAATGCGATTCCGGAAGTTGGAGCAGGTCCGTAATGTTGAATATGACTTTTGTGAAAAATTTGGGGTCAATCGGACGTGATTTGACAGGTTTCGGCATCGAATGTAGAAGTTTAAAATTTCAAAGTTCATAAAGTTTGGATTGGAGTGCGATTCATGGTTTCAACATTGTTTGATGTGATTTGAGGCCTCGAGCAAGTCCCCGGAGCCTTAGATGTGTTACGGGGTGGTTTCAGATCATTTTGGGCTATTTTGAGATGGCAGATGCTGGTGTCTGGTGTTGTTCTTCGCGTTCGCGAGGATCCCTTCGCGTTCGCGAAGGAGAATTTGGCATTAGGGACTTTTCTCTTCGCGTTCGCGAATAGTGCCTCGCGTTCGCGAAGAAGAAAAATATCTGCTGCACAAGTCTGACTTCGGAGGCTCATGTCTCACAATCCATAAAGAATTGTGAGATCATGTAAAGGGGAAAGTTGTATCCCTTTGTGTCTAGTTTCTAGAAAAGTAAATCATTTAGCATTTGGATTTGTGTACAAAGAGATATGGCTATTACACTACAGGGTGTCCGGGAAGATGAAGAAGAAATTTGTGTTGCATAGGGCTGACTTTGGAAGCTTATAGCTCGCCATCTGTAAGGAATTGGGAGATGATCAAAATATAAAAGTTATAGATCTTGGAGTCTAGTTTTCAGAATATTAAACCATTTTTAATTTGGAGTTTTTTGCAAAAAGGTATGTCTATTTTACTAGAGGCTGTCTGAGAAGCGTTTGGAATTTGCCTTCCGAGATTTTTTTCTTTGCGAACGCGAGGGTAGGCCCGCGAACGCGAAGAAGAATATCCTGGCAGTGGTTAAGTTTGCAAAAAATGGGTTAGGCTCATTTCATCTCATTTCCTCCATGGGAGATGACCTAGGGGCGATTTTGGAGCTTCTTCTTCATCATCTATGTCAAGGTAAGTGATTCCCACCTATTTCAAGTTAAATACTTGGATTATATATATTAACATGGAAATTCATGGAAAACTAGTGAAAACTTGGATTTTTTGTAGAAAACCTAGAATTGGTAGTTTTGAATTTTGACCATGAATTCGAGCATGAAAATTAGAGTAAATTATATATTTGAGTTAGTAAGGCCATGGGTAGAGTTTATCTTTGAGAAATTTCGGAATCCGAGCACGTGGGACCAAGGGCATTTTGGTCAATTCTTCGAGCGGAGTTGGGAATTTATATAATTTGAATTGTTGACAAGTATTAGAGTATATTTTCATTAGTTTGCCATTATTTGGCTAGTTTCGGAGCGTTGTGCAACGATTTGAGTTATCGGAAGGGCTTGGAAGCCGGTTATGGAATTTCGGAGCGAAGTAAATCTCCTTTCTAACTTTGTGAGCGGGAAATTGTCCCCATAGGTGAACTAATTAATTATGTGCTACTATTTGCGGGGGCTACGTACGCACGAGGTGACGGGAGTCCGTGCGTAGCTACTATTATGTCATGCTCGGGTAGTCTAGGACCCACTAGCATGCTTTACTTGTCGTACTTGTGACCTTGTTAATAAAATATCGTGTGATGCTGTCAACTAGTAATTAAATCTCTAAGAAGGATAGAGTTTACTTTTCTTAATCATCTAGAAGGAGAATTGATTCTTTCTTTGATAATTGCGTTTCCGATAAATATAAAATGTTTGAACCCTGTCGAAATTGGTAAGTAAATCCCCAGAAAGGCTTTAAATAGTATTTTTATGTTCATTAAAAGGAGAATTCTATCACTTCTTTGAATAGCTATTTTTCTTTGTAAAAATGTGGTTTATTGTGTGAATATGTGTAACTATGGGTGCCTGAGTTGCATGTATGATTCGCGAGCAGGATGACCTTGTTATATATGTATAACCGCGTCGCATGATCGATTCGCGAGTGGGGCTGATAGATGCATCTATGGTTCGAGTCGTTCGACCCTTGACAGTGCACAATTTATTATTATAGGTCCGCGTTGCTCGACCCTCGACATTTCTTGCGCATGATAATTGCTGCGTATTTTCTGTTATTATAACCTGTTTATTGGCCTGTGAAGTTTTAAGTTGCCAACTGAAATGACGAAGATTTAAGGTGTTAAATGTGAAAGAAGTTGATATTACTTATCCCCGATTTTATTAGATTGCCTATGATATTCCCGCTTATTGTCTCACTTGACTATGCTAAATTGACTTCTAGCAAGTGTCTAATTCGACCTCTCGACACTACCTCTCTGAGGTTAGCCGGGATACTTACTGAGTACACGTTGTTTTCGTACTCATGCTACACTTGTTGTGCATTTTTATTGCACAGGTACTTTCACATCGATGTGGACGGCTTAGAGATTTAGGCGCGCTGCATCATCCTGAGGCGATCCGCAGCTGACAAAGTCTTCTTCAGATGTATTTATTTTTATTTTTATTTTAAATTCCTTGTCCATATGTATTTTGGACAAGCATTGTAGTATCTGTTTAATTCTTAGGAATTTGATCATGCACTTGTGACACTGGGTTCTGAGATGTATTTTATTAAAATGGAATATCAGACTAACGTGTTTACTTAGAGGGTTTTATTCAGTTATTATGTAATAAAGAGAAGGGTAATAATTTCAAAAATGCTAAAACGGGAAATTTAACTTAATCATTAATGATTGTCTTGCCTGACAGTGGTGTCCGGTGCCATCACGACCTTATGGATTTTGGGTCGTGACATTATGCCGGTGTCGGGAGAAGATCAACAGGTTATGTTATTGTTAGGAAAATATCACCAAGTTATGTTGGCGTTTGGGGAAGGGGTTGACAGGTTATGCTGTTGTCAAGAATAAGATCACCAAGTTATGCTGGTGTCTGGAAAAGATCACCAGGTTATGCCGGTGTCGGGAGAAGATCATCAGGTTATGCTGTCGCCAGGGAAAAATCACAAGGTTGTGTTGGTGTCGTGTAAAGGTCAATAGGTTATGCTGTTGCCATAAAAAGATCATCAGGTTATGCCGGTGTCGGGAAAAGGTCAACAAGTTATGTTGTTGCCAAGAGAAGATCACCAGGTTATGCTGGTGTCGTGAGAAGATCAACTGGTTATGTTGTTGTCATAAAAAGATCACAAGGTTATGCCGGTGTCGGGAGGAGATCAACAGGTTATGATGTTGTTAGGAAAACATCACCAGGTTATGCCGGTGTCAGAAGAAGATCAACAGGTTATGCTGTTGTCAGGAAAAGATGACCAGGTTATGCCGGTGTCGGGAGAAGATCAACATGTTATGATGTTGTTAGGAGAAAGATCACCAGGTTATGCCAGTGTCGGGAGAAGGGTAAACGGGTTATGTTATTGCTAGGAAAAGATCACCAGGTTATGCTGGTGTCTGCCAGGGAGTGGGACCCTATGTTGGAAAAATCATCGGGTTATGCCGTCATCAACTAGGGATTGGGATCCTAAGTTGGAAAAATCATCGGATTACGCCAACATCAACTAGGGAGTGGGACCATATGTTGGCATCAACTAAGGAATTGAATATCCTAGGTTGGAAAAGGTTTAGATAGAGGTCGGGGCCCTATACTAAGGTTTAAATTATTTTCAACATCATTTCTTCCTCTTCTTTCTTTTTCAAGAAAATGAGTGATTGCGGGAATGAATTTTTGTAGGGAACTTCCCTTTTTTTGGAGTCGTTGCTGCAGAGCTCCTTCTAGCCCTTGCTCCATTTTTGGTTGCACCTGCTTCTTGCAAGGTTGCTTTCGGGTTGCACCTGTTTCCTATTTTTTAAACAAAGAACAATTTGTCAGTTTGAAACGGTGGTTGGTTTTGCGACCTTAATTATTTCCACTGCTTGATCTCGGCCCTTTTGACGAAGATCTCAACCGCTTACTTGCTTGCTGGGGATTGGGTTTCATCTATAGTCTCGGAGACCTTGGCTTTTTCCAGATTTTACCATGGAGATCGGTCACATGGGACCCAACATTTTGACTTTATTTTGCCTTTGTAGGCCTTTCACTTGCTTTTTATTTCTGATTTCCAGATTATCGGGGGTAGTTTTGGCCCCTCAAATTCTTCTGCAACGGTTAGCCGCGTGGGGACTTAACCTTTCCAACTTTACTTCGCCTTTATTGTCCTTTTATTTCTGACATTTCCTCCAACTTCCAGCGTTAGAGCATTTGGAGTACTTCAGCTTTTCAAACTTTGCTGAGATGGTTAGCCACGTGGGACCCAACGTTTCAATTTCAGTTGCCTTTATAGGAACTTCAATTTGATTTTTCCCTTTCAAGGGTTTTGAGTTTGAAGCATCGACCGCTATGGCCAGTCGAGATCGACTCGATGCCCCCTGATGATGCTGGGTGCCTTTTGTGTATTAGCCCGTATCAATGATAGCCATGTAAATGAGTTTTTCCATCCTTTCTTCGTCTTACTTTAGGAACATAGTTAGACTGAAAGGGATTGAAAGAAAATAAGCAAAGGAACGGAGACAATGAATTTTTGTAAGAAATATCCTTTTCGGGGAAAGGAAAGAAGGACTTATCTGGAGTGTATGCGGCTTTCCATGAACATGACATGCTTCTTGGACTGGATACCCGACCTGTGAAAGCCGTCTAACTATTCGAAATTCATCACAACTATTACCCCGAGATCGAGAAACCTTGGCCCAGATTGTGTCCATGTCATTGACCCATATCCTTTTCGATAAGTGGCGCCTTTGCGGGTTTTCACCAACTAATCCCTCTCATTTCTCTTCTTACCATCGCATTGTAGTGATCTTCGCGAGTTTTAACTAACAAGACTCTCTCATTTTCAATTTCTCTGCTTACCGTCGCCTCATGGTGCCCGTGTGGGGTTTTCACTGATAAGACTCTCTCATATTAATTTCTCTTCTTATCGTCGTCTCTCGGTGCCCGTGTGATTTTTTACCGATAATACTCTCTATTTTAATTTCTCTAATTTGCTTGTATCAGATCCAAACAACTGTATCCTCCCATTTTAAACATCTTTGCTGATTGATCGGAAGGACTTGAACAGGATTTTGGTGAAAATAATTTGTTATTGAATTTCAACTTTGGAATCTTTCAAACAAGGACATCGCCGAACATATCAGAACATTTTCCACAGCTTAAAATCTTGGGGGAATGTGGAATTTTATTTTGGTGTGACTGAACCCTAGGAAGAGGTTGCCTACGTATCCGTTCGAAATCAAGTCGAACGTAGTTCAGGGAAACATTTTTGTTTTTGTTTTGGTTTTTGTTTTTCATTTTACCTTTTGGTTTTCATTTCATTTTTTTCAACAACATTTTCACGTTCCAAAGAGGGTAATCAAAGAAGAGTAACTGGATCAAAAGGGTTTATAAAATTTGGTAGTATTTGGGGTAGCGTGAATGGAAGCCTTCGTCATTTCGATCGGGAGGGTTAACATCACGAAAAGGTCAAACAAAATACCTTTTGACTACATTTTCATTGACATCCGTTTTGGGGTCATTTCCTTCGATGTCACCCAAGTATAACGCTCTTTTTGGTAGCAGTTTCCTTATGATGTATGGACTTTCCAATTTGGGGCGAATTTCCCTTTCGCCTCTTCATGGTGTGGGAGAATACGTCTTAAGAAGAGTTTCCCTACTTCGAAATTCCTAGGTCGTACTTTCTAGTTATAGGCGCAGGCCATTCTTTGTTGGTACAACTGCTCGTGACAAACTGCAGCCATTCTTTTCTCATCAATCAGAGTTAACTGTTCCAGCCGGGTTTTGACCCATTCATTATCCTCAATTTTAGCTTCGACAATGATCCGAAGGGAGGGAATTTTAACTTCTACAAGTATTACGGCTTCAGTGCCATAAACCAATAGATAAGGCGTAGCTCCAACCGACGTGCGCACGGTCGTGCGATATCCCAATAATGAAAGGCAATTTCTCGTGCGATTGCCTAGAACTTTGAATCATTTTTCTGAGAATTTTCTTGATGTTTTTATTTGCTGCTTCAACGGCGCCATTGGCTTTGGGTCGGTAAGGGGTGGAATTACAGTGTGTGATTTGAAACTATTCACACACCTCCCTCATCAAGTGATTGTTTAGATTTGTGGCATTGTCAGTAATGATATTTTTGGAATACCAAAATGACAGATGATGTTGGAGTGCACAAAATCCACCACTGCTTTCTTAGTGACAACTTTGAATGTGACTGCCTCGACCCATTTTGTGAAATAGTCTATTGCAACCAAGATAAATCTGTGCCTATTTGAAGCTCTCGACTCGATTGGCCATATGACATCCATTCCCCAGGCGACGAAAGACCAAGATTCTGACATGGGATGCAACTCTGAGGGTGGTGCATGGATCAAATCACCATGTATTTTACACTTATGGCACTTCCGGACAAAGCTGAAACAATCTTTCTCCATGGTCATCCAGTAATATCCAGCCCGCAGGATTTTCTTTGCGAGGACGTATCTGTTCATACAGGGACCGCATACTCCTGAATGTACCTCATTCATAATCTTCTTATCTTCTTTGGCATCCACACACCTTAATAGATTCAAATCGGGAGTTCTTTTATACAACACTTCCCCGCTTAAGAAGAAGTTGCTGGAGAGCCTTTTGATGGTTCTCTTTTGGTCTCCATTGGCCTGCTCCGGGTATTCTTTTGTTTTCAAGAACCTTTTGATATCATGGTACCATGGTTGGACATCGGGCTCTATTTCGACCGTATTACAATAACCATGTCTTTCTCGGATTTGAATCCCCAGCGGGTCAATATGGACATTGCCCAGATATGGCAGCATTGCCGCTAAGGTGGACAATGCATCAACCAACTCATTGTGGAATCGAGGAATATACTTGAATTCGACGGCTTTGAATCGCTTGCAAAGATCCTCCACATGTTGTCTATATGGAAGAAGCTAGACATCTCGAGTTTCCCACTCCCGTTGTGGTTGTTTAATGATCAAGTCGGAATCACCCATGATCAATAGCTCCTCTATATCCATGTCAATTGCCATATTCATGGCCATTATGCAGGCTTCATATTTTAGCCGTGTTGTTTGTACAGAAGAATTGAAGACGGGTGGTGGCTGGATAGTGTTGTCTCGTGGGTGAAATCAAGATTTCCCCAATACCAACACCTTTTGCATTTATAGCTCCGTCAAAGAGCATTTTCCAAGTGTTGGTGTTTTCTGGAATTACCTCAACTGAGTTTACTTCCTCGTCCGAGAAGTAAGTACTCAAGGGTTGATATTCGTAATCAACAGGATTTTCATCTATGTGATCTGCCAAGGCTTGAGCTTTCATCATTAGGCGGGTGACATAGACTATGTCAAACTCGGTGAGCAGGATTTGCCACTTTGCTAATCTCCCGGTGGGCATCATCTTTTGGAATATATACTTCAAATGATCCAGCCTAGTGATGAGGTAGGTGGTATAAGCCAACAAGTAATGCCGGAGCTTATGAGCAACCCAAGTTAAGGCGCAACAAGTACTTTCTGACAAGGTGTATTTGGCTTTATAGCTTGTGAATTTCTTGCTCAAGTAGTATATGGATTGTTCTTTGTTCCCGGTCACATCATGTTGCCCGAGAACACACCCGAAGGAATTTTCCAACACCGTCAAATACAAGAAGAAAGGCCTTCTCGGTTCTGGTGGGACCAACACTGGCGGATTCGACAGATATTCTTTGATCTTGTCGAAAGCGTCTTGGCATTCGTCCGTCCACTTAATTGTTGCGTCTTTCTTCAACAACTTGAACATAGGCTACCACGTGGATGTCAACTGAGGAATGAACCTGCTGATGTAATTCAACCTACCCAGCAAACTCATGACCACTTTCTTGGTTGTTGGAGGAGGCAAATCCCGAATAGACTTTATCTTTGTCGGGTCCAGCTCGATGCCCCGTCGACTGACTATAAACCCCAGCAATTTCCCAGATGGAACTCCGAAGGCACACTTGGCTGGATTTAATTTCAAATCATACTTACAAAGACGTTCGAAGAATTTTCTCGGATGCTGGACATGGTCGTCTTGCGTCCTAGATTTAATAATCACATCATCCATGTATACCTCAATTTCCTAGTGCATCATGTCATGAAAAATGGTAGTCATAGCCCTCATATAGGTTGCCCCGATGTTCTTCAGAACGAATGGCATGACCCGGTAACAGTAAGTACCCCAATGTGTGGTTAAGGCCGTCTTTTCTGCATCTTCTTCATCCATCAAAACCTGGTGATACCCACCGTAACAAACTACGAAAGACAGTATCTCATGTTTAGCACAATTGTCAACTAGGATGTGGATGTTTGTCAATGGAAAATTATCTTTGGGTCTTGCTTTATTCAAATCCCTATAGTCGACACACACTTGGACCTTCCCGTCTTTCTTAGGTCAGGACCATATTAGCGAGCCACGTGGTGTATTGGACCACTCGGATTACTCCAGCTTTTAACTGTTTAGTGAGCTCTTCTTTGATCTTGTCACTAATGTCTGTTTTAAATTTTCTCTATTTTTGTTGGACAGGTGAATACCCGGTTGGAAATTTGTGCACCACTAAATCAACACTCAGCCCGGGCATGTCATCATAAGACCAGGCAAACACGTCTTTGAATTCGACCAGAAGTTGGGTCAAAGCGTCCCTAGTTCTTTCATCAGTGTGGATACTTATCATGGTTTCTCGGACCTCTTCTGAACTACCCAATTTAACCGCTCAGTTTCATTAATGTTTGGCTTAGGCTTATTCTCGAATTGTTCCAATTCTCAGTTTATTTCCCTAAAAGCCTCATCTTCATCATATTTCGGTTCTTGATTCATTATTTCTTGGTTAGACAGCGTATTAAGATCTGGGCGTGAAGTCCGCAAGCATGTATTGTTATTTAAGTCCGCATTATTAAAACTGAAAAGAGATAAGAAAAACAAAAAATAACAAAAATTAGGGAGAATAAAGAAAGATATTCATGGACTATGAAATATTAATTTCATTTCATTGAAATTTTTTGAAAATAGGAGGGTTTATATCAGAATTTATAAGACAATAAACTAAAAACACTCGACTTACACCCTGAAATAACTTGAAGTGAAGAAAGGATGGCAAGGCTATACTACCGGGACTCCTGCCTGTCTAGGTACGGAGTAGCCTTCCAATTTTGGAGCTTGGCATCAGGCCCCATATATTGCACCTCAGTAGTGCTTGTGCCTTCTCCTGGTTGGACCATGTGAGCTTCATACAATATCTGTCTCATTGCCCACAGATTTCTTCAATTTCTTCGGCCGTGAAGGCCTCTTCTTCTTCCCCTGTGTATTTTGGCTTGACGAATGATTCGTTGATGTGCGAGATTGGCTGAGGCAACACCCAACCATCTCTCTTACGCTAGTCAGCCCATTTTCCATTAGTGGGAGTAGCTTGAAACCCTATGCCGAAGAAATTCTCACTAGGAAGCAAGGTGATAGGTTCTGTAATTCATTGCAAGGATACCCCTATCCCTTTTCCAGGCATGTAACCGTATTTACCATGATTGATGCATTCGATAAGAAGGGTTGAGGACACGGGGTTCCTTCCTCACATTGGTCCGCAACCACAATCTCAAAAGCTTGGTAGACTATATGCTCACTACCTTCTCTTGCTTCCAGGCAGGGGACTGATGGATCCTTGTAAATAGATTGCTCGTATTCTCCATGGACCACAATCTCCTGGTCCTCGTGATCGAACTTAACCATTTGGTCGAGGGTCGAGGGCACGGCTCCTGCGGCGTGGATCTAGGGCCTTCCCAGGAGATAATTGTAGGAGGTGTCCATGTCTAAGACCTGAAATGTTACTTCAAAGTCTACAGGTCCTATAGTCAAGACCAAATCAATTACTCCGACTGTGTCCCTCTTGATGTCGTCAAATTTACAGACACACACATTGTTGGTTCTGATTCACTCAGTCCCGATTTCCATTCTTTGTAGGGTTGAGAGAGGGCAAATGTCGACCCCAAATCCACCGTCCACCATAACCGTTTTCACATAGTGCTGTTCATATCCAATTTTTCCTCAAAATATTTTTAATTTGCATATATACCTTCAAAATCATGCTTTCATAGCAATTGGTATTTTTCTATAATTTTTCCCATATTTTTACTAATTTATTTTAATTTATCCAGCATTTCATTTCCTATAATTAATTACAAAACCGCATTATAAATTATTTCAAAAACATTTCTTGATTTAATGTATTATTTTTGGTCCTATTAAACCAATTATTTCACAATTAGCCAAATTGGCACTCTTTGGCTATAATTGCAATGACTTTGCAATTATAGCCTAATCATATGTTTTATGCTATTTTTATCCAGTGATTAGTCATTTGTATTTTTAAATACTGAGTAATTATTTTAATTTATTCTTCTAAGCATGGATTTCATTTTTTTTACAATTATCAGCTATTTTATAAATTCTTTTAGTTAATTCAACTAGGTATTTAACAATTAGCCACCCCTATTTCAATTGTAGCCTAAAAATTAGCCTAACCCCAACCCAGTTACATAACCCATAAGATCGCCCAAGCCCAAACCTAGCACTACCCGGCCTAATTTGGATCCCATCCTGACCGTGGATCAAAATTGATAAACCGTTCGGATTAACCTTCCTTAATTAAACCTAAAAGACTACCCCCCCCCTTTATATCATTTCCGTCATTCACTCAGTCGTCTCTCAACCCTCTCTCTCAACTCTCTCGTCTCTTCAACTCCCTCCGCTAAATCTTGCCCCTTCTCCCCATGCCGCCTTGCCGGAATCCATGGCGATTCCAGCACCTACAGCCTTATGGCTCCCTCCTTAATGTGTGTCATCGCTTTTGAGGCCCTCAAGTGAACCATAGGCGGTTCACTCACCTCCTACGATCTCATGCCATTTTTTTCCGGCAATCCATGACTGTCCGAGTAAGATCTTTACACTTTCCGATTGAAACCGGTAATATTTTGAGTTTACATCTCCTTCCTGGGTATTCTTTGAAACCCTAACCTTTTGACCTTCTGATTCTTTTAGATCTGTAAAATAGTCATACCTATTATGAGGTCTTTCCATGTTTTCTTTAAAGATTTTTCTGTTTCCTGAATGATTGTTCATTTTTTCAAAACTACGGTTTTCTAAAATCCTTTTCAAAAAAGTTTTCTTTCTGGTTTTTTAGCAGTATTTCATGATTTATCATGTTTGAGCATTATTTGCGCCTTCCCCTTTCGTTTGAGTCATTTTTGATAAAAGCCCCAAATTTCTTAGGTACAATCTATGAATCTAAGCTTGTTTACGATAATGTTCTTGTGATTTTTGCTCTATACTTGCTGTTAGGTTTTCTCATTCTTCGTCACTTCTGCCTAAATCGTGATTGTCTGCTGGGTCCTTTAATTATTTGCTATGTTCTGATGTGAATCCCTAATTTTGTGATTAGGATTTCTGATTTTTGTTTAATATGTGTTATTCCATTCAAATCAGTACTATTTTACCATTTTGAATCTTTGAATAAGTGTGATTAGTGCTTTATTGATTGTTACACAATATTATCTACTAATTTTGCGTATTTCCTTAAATATGTGATATTTTCCTTTGAGTAATACTGATTTCCTTTGAGTAATCCTAAATTATATCTTGCCATATTTCTATGAATAAACCTGCTGTCAATTAGTTCATATACACTTTCCTTAATTAGGATATTCTGAATTTAGTCTTACTCGCATGTTCTATACTGTTACTACTACTTATATGTTAAAATCAGCTTTTCAATTGATTTCTTTCCTTGTTTATCACTGTTTGGTACCGTTTGGACATTGACTCCTTAATTAAAGGGAGTACTTATATTAGTATGATTCTAATTGGAATTTACTTCTTTAATTGGGATGAACTATTATTTGTTACCATATTTTTCTGCCTATTTTCAACTATATATACTTCACTCTTTCATTATCAGAACACGCGAATAGACACATTGTTCAACACTCTCTTTTACACACATACATAGTCTCTACTGTTCTCTTTCTGATTATCTGCTATTATCAATCGGCTGCAAGCCAAGACTGATTATTCTACTTGCCTATTCTTCATTCTGTATTTGTCATCTCCTAACTAGTATGTCCTCAATCTAGTTTAAAGCGTCAAAACAATATGTTTCTTTTGGTATTTCAATTCATCTTATTTCTAATATGTTTTTTACTTGTGGTTTTGTTGTTCAACTTGCAATTAGTATGTATACTTTGCTCCTTTAAATCTTAATACCTCCCTCTTTAGCCTCAGCATGTTTACTACCCCTCTTTGCATTTTTCAATATGATTCTGCTTCACCTCTGTCTTCCTTGATTCCTAGCACACCACAATATGCACTATATGTTACTTACTCTCTATGTAATCCTGAACACATGTTATACTAGAACCTTTTCTCTAAACTTGTATGTGACCCTGCTTATTGTATGTTTTCCCTATATGCTTCATACTTGTCCCCTACCCCTCAGTCCCTGCTTGTGATTGTTAAACTGATTTGATACTTATTTCTTGTTCTATTTGTACTGTTCTGAGACTCTGATTGTCTTACCCTATTCACTTTCAAACTGTTTTCACTGAGCAAACTCTTATATTGTTCTTCAAAGCTTGTTTCAAACCTGTCTACTTTCAAAAAATGTTCTTCTATTTAATCTTTTCAAAAATATGTCAAGCACTCTTACTATAAACTAGGTTCTGTCCCTGTAATGTGTGACTACTTTGGGATCCCTATGAGATTCCTCTGAACTCTGATGCATTAGAGTTGGCCCTTCCACACTGCACTTACTCATTATTGTTATGAAAATCTGGGTGTGAGCACTGCCTAGGATCCCTTGAGGTCCTTAGGGAACTCTAACACACCCGGATTATATGAAAGGTTGTGGAACACTGTCGGCATTGAGAATTCTGGAGATCCTGGGCCTATTGGTAGGCACCCTATAGTGTAGCTTCTTATTTTCTTATTCATCTAAGTAATTTATGCAAATAGTCTGTAATAATTATTTGTAAACAACTATTGGGGATGGATAGTGAAAAGGGAAAAGGGTATCTATGCATGTTATATATATTAAAGGGTAAAAATCATGCTATTAGGTTTACACTCCCTATTTGCGCAATAGAAATCATGTTTAGCATTAACACATGCAAAGCATATCATGCATTAGAAATCATGCTCTTTAGGCTTCATGAACACTGTTTCAGCATCTTATTTTAGTACTGTTATATCATTTAGAAATCCTGTGCTAGGAAAAATATGCTAATGATTGTCATCTTCTAGAATCATGCTTCATGCTTCCATGCACACTTAGAAATCCTGTTCTAGGTATAAACAACAGTAAAATAAACTGCCATACTTGCATCTTCTGAAATCATGCTTAATGCTCTAATTATTGTGCATTTAGAAATCCTGCTTAGGATCCTATATGCATCATTCTGCGTCCCTACTTGTGCATTAGATACCATGTTTTAGGATTCCATTCATACTCTCTTAAGTACACCTAGTCTAACTACTAATGCATAAAAAGGTATAAAACAACCTCACTCAGTTTCTCTAAAACAACTGGAAATAATTATGTGCTTTGCAACACCTAGAACAGCATGTTTAGGTAACAGTTTACAATAGACTCTCTAATAGTTCTGGTAATTATTATACGTTGTCCCATACCTAGGCAAGCCTTAGGTGATATAATTGTTAAAAAACTGGAAATCTGCTTCTTTGTGTATACTGCCTAACAGGTTTTAAATCAGTAGCCAAACTGATTAGGGCCATTTCTGAGTTATAAAAACAAGTCTCCATATCTGCTCATGTTCTGAATTCACCTAGACACCATTTCTTAGGGTTCTAATTAACACTACTAACCTTACATGTGTTTGAGTCATGCTGTCTATTTGCATTACTTGTGGAGGTAAATTTGAGCCTCTTATCTGCTTTTTCTTTGCTCCTATTTGTTGCAGTCCTATGTGTTTTGCTTTTCGCCTTAGCATTTTTCCTTTAAACCTCAGGGTCTACCTAGAACTGCCTTATAGGTAGAGGTCCTAAGCTCCTCCAGGTCCATTAGGAAGGGACGAGTAATAGCACACAATAGAGGTCGATGACCAACACTCGCTTTAATAACCACTAAGGGTTGAGAATGGTATATATGGATATGATAACCGGTGCGCTAATACCGCGTGTAGCCCCTCTTTGAGGAGTGATTACCAGGTATTATACTGATGTGATCCATATGACAAACAAGCTAGGACTCCCCCTTATCCTTATATGCATGTTAGATTATAATTCTTTCAAAACATTACTTAGATATCAAATATTTTGAAAACTTTTTGTATTACATGTGTGCTTAGACTATGAATCTTTCAAAACTCTTGCTTGTTTAAACAATTTATTGCCTATTTGCTACTTGCTTAAATTCACAAAGTTGTTTGGCCATGAACCACAGTTGTGGACTCTGAGGGGTACCTAACACCTTCCCCTTAGAGTAATTTTAATCCCTTACCCTGACTCTGGTTGTCTAATCTTGTTTGTAAATGACCCTAAATAGGTGCCCTAACGCACCTTAATTCATTAGGTAACGACTCTTCGAATCCTTGCATACCCCTTTCCCAAGAAGAAATGAGTTGTCCCAATAATGTCAAGACCCCGACTGATCCGAGAGGAGGAGTTCAAAAAGCGGGCGCGACAGTATGGTGACTCTGCTGGGTAGTTTCTAGGCTTTTACCATAACAAACCGCTTTGTGAATTTGTACCTCTTCCCTCTCCCCTTATGTGAAATTATTTATTTCCTTCAAGCATTTAATTTTTCTCAAAGGCGAAACTGACATGTTTCCTTGTTTTCCCTTTATAATCGTTTTTTAAATTATAACTATTGTATTTACTGCTTTCACAACGTGCAATACATGACTACATGCCTTTATTTTACTGTTGCATAATCATGCTCAACATCATACTCCACTCGTGCCAAAACAAATCCTATAGCAACTCTTGATGAGTGGTTGCGCCCTTCTTATTTTTATCACCCCTAAATTCGGAAAGCCTTATTTGCGGTAAAACTAGTCGATCAGCGGTGCAGTCGATGGTTCCGTGCCTTTCCCCCTTGAGTTGTCCGCTCAAGGGTACCAGTCTAATACCCCATAGAAACCTTACTTTGTTGTACTGTTGCATGCATCATGGTCAAACCTAGCTAGGCTAATGTGTTGTCTTCACAACGGCCTCTAAGATAGCCTTGTCCAAAGTCCCCCGGGTTTTCATAAATCCCAACGGACATCATCACGTTATGCGCATTTATTTGGAGAACTGAATGCCTGTATGCTAATCATAGATGTTAAATAGTCGAGTCTGGTGGGGGTAAGGGCCTAATCATGTTTATCTTTCAGAAATATGAGGCACGAAGTCCCTAGACTCGGCATGGTTACAAATATTCACCCAAAGCTTCTGAACTGGTGGGAGGATCTTCATTCCAGTGATAAGACACTTGTCAAGAAATACTTGGGTAACCTACCATCTCTCCTATACATTCAACCCAACAACATGTTGATAGAGGCTGCCACCTTATTCTGGGATAGAGAATGAGGCGTCTTTCTTTTTGGGGACATTGAAATGACACCATTGCTAGAGGAAATAGGAGGACTAGCAGGGTTAGTCTGGGAAACCCCTGGGTTGTTAGTACCTGAAAACCGCACAGGCAAAGGTTTCTTGAAAATGATGGTTCTAAAGAAGAATGCAGAGTTAGAGTGTCTTGAAGAAGTCGTACATCCCTTTCGAATACTTGTATGAAAGGTACAGTCGTAGCAAGTCATACCGTACCTACCATGAAGAATTCGCCATAACATCTCTGGGACATTCACTGTAGGGTATTTGTCTTCATTGTTTTCTTCCTAGGGTTGATCTTGTTTCCAACAAAGAAAGAAAGGATCCACACTAGGTTAGCTATGGTAAACAAGACCTTGATGGAAGGAAGGTGTGCAAACTTTCAGCATCGTCCCTACGATTATCTCAGACATTTATCGGGCCTTAGAACACTGTCAAAGGGAGCTAAGCACTTCGAAGGTTGCAACCCATTACTACAAATCTAGTTATTAGAACATCTCCAAAAGGGACAGTATCGACAAGAATTTCCACGAAGGTCATGGGACGACCACATCGCTTTCCATCACCCAAAGAGAATGACATATATTCCTGACAGGTTTGCTCAGCTCGAGATTGCCAAAGAATGGGTAGAGTTCTTCGATAATCTGATTGAGGAGCAGGTACAGTGGATGTCCGAGTGGTTTCCAACAGATTAATTCATTGTCAGGTCAAGGGATGCACCGTTCTTGGTACTGATCGGTTTGAGAGGAACATATCCTTACGTCCCTCTCCGGGTTATGAGACAAGCAGGTAGAAAAACAATTATACCAGGGGTCGAAATGATGAGCCATTTTTGAGCCGACTTTCAGGATGATGATACTCCTCACAAGTGCCAAGTCCAACACATGTGGAACTGTAAGATCATAATGGAAAAGGACACGATTGAACCAGACATATACCATGCAGGCTGTACACCTTTCTACTCAGGATGGTTAGAAGACAACTGGGATGGTTTAGGCAGGCCAGGGTTCAACCGAGGCCAAAAAATCATAGATGAGAAGGCCGAAGCTCAGGTCAAGTATAATCAACTGCGCAATTGGATTCGTGAATCTGAGAACGAGCACCATGAGATACACGAAACCAACAAGAGGTTGATTAAAGAATGGAAAAACATGTCCATCCGTTCCAACAGAAAACTGGAATACTTAGAGCGAGGGATAGTCGAGATGGAGGGTAATATCATCAAGAGGGTTGAAGACTGTCAAAAGGCCGAGGTGAAAGAAGGTGGACATCT
This sequence comes from Nicotiana paniculata, assembly GCA_005239505.1. Lineage (NCBI taxonomy): Eukaryota > Viridiplantae > Streptophyta > Magnoliopsida > Solanales > Solanaceae > Nicotiana > Nicotiana paniculata. Next base: position 68,175 of record ML344929.1, on the reverse strand, counting down.
GGGCAAAGCATATCTATTGCTAGGACTTCGCGAGCTGGGGAACCTGTTTGATGGAATCAAGGATGCCGAGTCTGGGGAAGGTCCTTCTTGGACAAGGTAGGATAGGATTTCTTTTCTGCTTTATCAATGTAATAAGGCCAATGACCATTAGTGACTTTATTTCTTGTTTATTATTTTAGTATCCTTTTGCGATTTGTATTTTTACATTAATTGAATGAGTCATTCTGGCATTTAAGTTCTCCAAATCAATTTGTCGCTAGGCCTACCTCGGGCACATCAAGGCTCCCAAATTAGGACATGCTTTATATTCTCGCACTATGTGTTTAAGTACCGCAACATTCTTCATAATCCTCACTGACTTGACTACCTTTTTTTTGTTTTTGTTTTCTTTCTTTTTATTATTCCCCTCCCCAAAGGTTAGTTCGTGCATTCTGGCATCATCATCATACTACACAAGATCCAGGGGCCCTCCACCCTCTGCTCCTCCTAGTCCTCCCAAAGGAAGAAGCAAAGGAAAAGGAAAAATTTAAGATTAGGGAAACACAACACCTGTTGAACGGGTAGAGGCCACCGACGTCCAGGGTAATCAAGTTCAGAATGAGGCTATGTCACAGTTAGAGCAAAGGTTCGTGAGTGAAGCTCCAAGGGAGCTTGAGCAGGTCCGGAATTTGGTAAACCTATCCTTCTCACTTAGTGTGCTAGATGTCAACCATCATAATGCCCAAAATCAACATACCTCCTCAAAACACCCCACACAAACACAATCATCCCACAACTCATCACCACACAACTCCACCAAACAATCAGACTCTTCCGCCACAATACAATGCTTGCCACACTCAAAGAAATACTCCACTACTCGTTCCCCAGCCACAAAACTCCACAAATAAACACCTTTACACCCAAGTGCCAAGCCATCACAACAACCCCGTCTACGTGGAGACTATGCCACACTCCACTCAACCTATTTCATATACACCTGATCCTAGTGAAAAGGATTTGCTTATCAAGAAGTTGGCTGAGGAACTCAAGAAGCTAACCAGCCGGGTTCAAGGCGTTGAGGGAAGCAAAGGAGTTGAAGGGCTGAACTATGAAGACCTGTGCATACAGCCTGACGTCGAACTACCCGAGGGGTACAGACCTCCTAAGTTTGAGATGTTCGATGGTACAGGTGATCCGAGGGTCCATCTGAGGACCTACTGTGATAAGCTGGTTAGAGTAGGGAAAGATGAAAAGATTTGCATAAAGCTGTTTATGAGGAGCTTAACAGGGGATGCTCTATCTTGGTACATCTGCCAAGACCCCAATAAATGGTAAAATTAGGTGTGCATGACGTCAGACTTCATGGACCGATTCAGGTTTAATACGGAGAATGCGCCAAATATGTTCTATATTCATAACCTCAAGAAGAATCCCACAGAAACTTTTCGCGAGTATGCTACTCACTGGAGATCTGAAGCTGCTATGGTCTGGCCCGCCTTAGACTAAAAACAAATGAATAAGCTCTTTGTCCGAGATCAAGATCTACAGTACTATGAGCGATTTATGGTGATCGAGAACCATAAATTCTCTGATACTACCAAACTGGGTGAGAGAATCGAGGAAGAAATCAAAAGTGGTATGGTCACCAACTTTGAAGCCTTACAAGCTATAAATAAGGCCCTACAGTCTGGTGTTGTGTCCAAGAAGAGGGATGTGGGAGCCATGATGGTTGTGCAGAGAACCAAATCCTCATTTATCAAACCTACCAAAACACCCCCACTTACATATCATCCAACGCCTCCACAAACTTACCAAGCATCCTCACCCGCATACCAGTCAGCACCTCCACCAACATATCAGTCATCTCCACCACCTACCTATCAACCTACTTCTCCCAGATATTCCCAGCCCACTCCTGTTTACCATACCTATAACTCTCAACCATCCTACTATCAGTCACCTCCTGGCCGCCAAAATTTTCCCAGACCTCGACCAAATTTTGATCGCAGACCTCCTAAACAATACACTACCATTTTTGAACCTACAGACCAGCTGTATGAGAAACTGAAAGCTGCCGGTATGTCACTCCTATCCCTGCCGCAACCGCCAAGAATCCCTCTCAATGGGTTAGTCCAAATAAAACCCGTGCATAGCATTCTGTCATTAAAGGACACATGATTGAGGAATGTCGCTCGCCGAAAGATAAGATACAATCTTTTATTGATAACAAGATCATTATAGCGAAGGATTCCACTCCCGATGTCTGCAACAATCCACTCCCAGACCATAAGGGTAGGGGCATCAACATAATCGAGGTAGAAGAAGATTGGGACCTAGAGGGGTCGATTGGGTTGTATCATAGAAGGTGATGACCCAAAGAAGCCATCGGTTACTCTTAACCCTATCATAGTCCAGATTCAGCCATCCGAAGATGTTGAGATAGTTGCATCAGTACCTTTTGAGTTTGAAGCAGCACCACCTACAAAGGCATCTGCGTCGTTTGAGGTCGAAGTCATGCCACTTGCAAATGTGCCTGCACCATTTGAGTTTGCGGTTATGCCACCTACTAAGGCGCATGTTCTGTTTGAAGTAAATATAGATGCACCTATCACAATAGCGGTGTCGCCACCCATCTACAATAATATTGTACCATGGGATTATGTAGCTGAGGCAAGAAGGAAAGGCAAGGTCAAGATCGAAGAAACTACTGCTGCACAGGGAATGACAAGGACCAGCAGGGTTTATACGCCTGAACACTTGGCTGAATCAAGCAAACAAGATTCCAACAGGCCACCCGTCATTGAGACAGGTCCAGGCTATATTTGGAGGAAGGTGTATGCCAAAGAATACTATGTCATTGATCAGTTGAACAAAACCCCAGCTCAGATATCCATTCTGTCATTGCTGCAAAACTCAGAGACACACAGAAATGCTTTGATGAAGGTGGTGAACGAAGTGTATGTGCCAAACAATATCACCAGTGCGAAAATGGCCAATATTGTAGGTCAAGTGCTGGAGAGTCATAAAATCACTTTCCACGAGGACGAGCTGCCTCCCGAGGGGTTAGGACATAACAAAGCACTGCACATCACTGTGTAATGTGAAGACTATTTCATCACCAGGATTATGATCGACGGGGGATCCAGTATCAACATATGTCCACTGACAACGCTCAAGAAATTGGGCAAAGGGCTGTACGAGATAAGAGAAGGGTCGATGAATATGAAGGCTTGCGACTGTTCATAGAGGTCTACCATCAGCGAGATCAGCCTCTGTTTGTAAATGGGGCCTACGTGGTTCGAAGTTGATTTTCAGGTGATAGACATATCGGCGTCCTACAATCTGCTACTAGGACGACCATGGATACATGAAGCTGGGGTCGTGGCATCGACGATGCATCATGCAGCTAAATTTGAATGAAACAATCAAGAAGTAATCATCCACGGAGATGGAAGCAATCCTATTTACAGTCGCCATACCATTCCGGTGGTCGAAGGTAGAAGGAAGCTGGGTGGAGAAACTTACCACCACATTGAACGAATCATCACAGTGGATAAAGACAATTGGTGGGATAGAAAAATCAAGAGTATGATGAACTGGATTGGGTACGCGCTGTCAAAGGACTCGGCAAGAATCTCCAAGGGATCTCCAAACCGATACAACTTAAGTCCCATGGCACCACCTTCGGTCTAGGATACAACTATACATGGGAAGAGTATCAAAATTGGTCGCCACCATGGCGCGGTCCTTATTACCCATTAGAGCAGCCAATACCACATCTGCAGCAGACCTTTCAGTAGGCCGATGTTATATGGGGGTCAGAGGAAGAAGAAGCACTTGCAGCATTAAAGAACCTATTTCTGGAAGAGGATGACATGGATTGTTGCATCATTTTTAAGGAGGAGGGGGAGGAAGGCCCTTCCATATAGACCTTGAGAAGAGGAGCATCTCTTAAGAACTGGACTATTAGAATAGCCAGGGCCCGACGAGCCTCGGGGTAGCAAGGCTAAACAAGCATTATTCATTGTTTTTTACTAAATGATTTCCTTTTTGCATTTTCTATTCCTGCAATAAGATCTTCAATGTTCAGAACATCTGTTCAATTTATCAAATACACTTTTACGTTTTTATGAATCAATATTTATTATTACCATTTTTTTCTCTGGTTACTTTATCTATACAACATTACTATGACTTGTCTTGATGAACCAATGACTGTGACATGCAACGAGGCAACGCAACAAACAAACATTAATTCAGAAGAAGAAGATGATATACCTAATGAAATTGTCAAAGAAGTCGAGGATTTTGAGAACATACCTAAATCCAACATGGACGAGACCGAGGTTGTCAACCTGGGGGATTCCGATAATGTCAAGGAAACTCGTATCAGCATTCATTTGTCGCCGTCAGAGGAGAAGAAATATACATAATTCTTGAAAGAGTATGAAGATATATTTTCATGGTCGTACAATGACATGACTGGTCTGAGTACATCCATTGTTGCTCACAAATTACCAACCAATCCAATGTGCCCACCGATAAAACAAAAGCTCAGTAAGTTCAAGCCTGACATGAGTTTGAAAATCAAGGAGGAAGTCACCAAGCAAATCAACGCCAAGGTTCTCAGGGTAGAAGAGTATCCAACATAGTTAGCTAACATCGTGCCAGTACTAAAGAAAGATGGGAAGGTCAGAGCCTGATTAAACTACTGGGATCTCAACCGAGCCTGTCCGAAAGATGATTTTCCATTACCAAACATACACATCCTGATTGACAACTACGCCAAGCATGAACTATAATCATTCGTGGAATGCTTTGCTGGTTACTATCAGATTAGGATGGATGAGGAAGATGCTGAGAAAACGGCTTTCATCACGCCGTGGGGAGTATACTGCTACAAGATGATGTCGTTCGGCCTAAAGAACACTGGGGCCACCTATATGAGATATATGACAATTATCTTCCACGACATGATACATAGGGAGATCGAGGTATATGTGGGCTATGTTATTATCAAGTCCAAGAAATCTACCGACCACATAGAAGATTTGAGGAAGTTCTTCAACAGGTTGCGGAAATATATTCTAAAATTAAACCCCGCAAAGTGTGCATTCGGGGTTCCTGCTAGGAAATTGCTCGGGTTCATTGTCAGCCGTCGAGGGATATAATTGGATCCATCAAAGGTCAAAGACATTCAAGAGTTACCACCACCAAGGAATAAGAAAGATGTGACGAGTTTCCTTGGGCGCCTTAACTACACCAGCCGGTTCATAGCACAGTGTACAGTTATATGTCAGCCGATCTTCAAGTTCTTGAAGAAGGATGTCGCGACCAAATGGACCGATGATTGTAAAAGGGCCTTCGATAGAATTAAGGAGTACTTGTCAACACCGCCAGTCTTGGTACCACCTGATCCAGGTAGACCTTTACTATTCTACCTTGCAGTATTAGATGGAGTTTTTAACTGCGTTCTGGGACATCACGATGAAACAGGGAGAAAAGAGTAGGCCATTTATTATCTAAGCAAGAAGTTCACTCCATATGAGGCTCGGTACTCTCTATTGGAACGTACCTGCTGTGCTCTAATTTGGGTATCCCAGAAGCTGAGGCAGTACTTCTGTGCATACACGACATACCTCATATCAAGGATGGATCCCTTGAAATATATCTTTCAGAAACCCATGCCCACCGGTAAGCTGGCCAAGTGGAAAATCCTGCTGAGTGACTTCGACATTGTCTGTATGACTCAGAAAGCGGTCAAGGGACAAGCAATGACAGACCATCTTGCTGAGAATTCTGTGGACGGAGAATACGAACCCCTGAAAATGTATTTTCCCAGTGAAGAGGTATCAATCATAGGAGAAGACATTGCAGAATCATATGACGATTGGAGAATGTTCTTCGATGGAGCGACAAATTTCAAAAGAGTCGGCATTGGAGCTGTCCTGATATCGAAAACTGGTCAACATTATCTGGTATCTGCTAAACTCAGATTCCTCTGCACTAACAATATGGCGGAATATGAAGCCTACATCTTAGGGCTCAACATGGCCATTGACATGAATGTTCAGGACCTGCTAGTAATTTGTGACTCAGACTTGCTTATACACCAAGTACAAGGAGATGGGCTACTAAGAATTCCAAGATACTACCATATCTGCACCATGTGCAAGAATTGAGAAAGAGGTTCACGAAGATAGAATTTTGGCACGTCCCCAGAATCCAGAACGAGCTCGCCCATGCATTGGCCACTCTATCATCCATGATACATCACCTAGATAAAAACTTCATCGACCCTATCCCGGTGAAGATCTACATCCAGACAGCTTAATGTCCCTATGTTGAAGAAGAAGCAGATAGAAAGTCATGGTTCCATGACATTAAGGAGTACTTGGCAAAGGGAGAGTACCCAAATATTGAAAATCATACTCAGAAACACACACTCAGGAGATTGTCCGACAACTTCTTTCACAGTGGAGGGATCCTGTACAGGAGGACTCCTGACTTGGGATTATTGAGATGTGTCGATGCAAATGAGGCCTCCAAGCTACTTGAGGAGATTCATGTTGGGACCTTTGGCCAGCATATGAATGGTTTTGTTTTGGCTAAGAAGATACTCAGAGCATGTTATTTTTGGATGACTATGGAAACGGACTGCATCCAGTATGTCCGGAAATGCTATCGATGTCAGTTACACGCAGATATGATAAAGGTACCCCTAAACGATCTCAATGAAACAAGCTCACCATAGACATTCGCCGCCTATGGAATGGACGTTATTGGACCGATCGAGCCTACCACCTCCAACGGACACGGGTTCATCTTGGTAGCAATTGATTATTTCACTAAATGGGTCAAAGCAGCATCTTACAAAGCAGTGACTAAGAAAGTTGTGGCAGAACTTGTCCGCGACCATATTGTTTGTCGGTTCGGAGTTCCAGAATCAATCATCACTGACGACGGTTCCAATCTCAACAGTGACCTGATGAAAGCTATGTGCGAGACTTTCAAGATCAAACACAAGAATTCCACAGCCTACAGATCTCAAATGAATGGAGATGTAGAAGCCGCCAATAAGAACATCAAGAAAATATTGAGGAAGATGATAGAAAAGCACAAGCAGTGGTACGATAAGTTATCATTTGCTTTACTGGGATATCGCACCACGGCCCGCACATCAACCGGGGCGACCCCTTACATGCTAGTCTATGGTATCGAAGCTTTCATTCCTGCCGAAGTGGAGATTCCTTCCTTAAGAATCATACAAGAAGCTGAGCTCAACGACGCAGAGTGGGTAAAGAGCCACTATGAGCAGATAGCCTTCATAGACGGGAAAAGAGCCAATGCAATATGTCATGGTCAGCTTTATCAAAATAGAATGTCCAGAGCTTTCAACAAAAGAGTCAAGCCGAGACAATTTGCACCAGGGCAGCTGGTGTTAAAGAAAATCTTTCCACATCAAGAGGAAGCCAAAGGGAAATTCTCTCCTAACTGGCAAGGTCCATATATGGTTCACTGAGTGTTGACATGAGGAGCTCTCATAGTTGCAGAAATGGACGGAGAAGTCTGACCGAAGCCAATCAATTCAAACGCAGTCAAACGCTATTATGTGTAATCCTTTATGCTTTTATCAATGATGTAAATTGAACTACGCATTACCCGATTCCCAGTTTAAGAGGGGATACGTAGGAAGCCCTATGGGTTCAGTCACAATTCAATAAAATTTTCATTTTCCCCCACAATTGGAAACTGGGGCAGAATTTTGAGGAGAACCCTCAAAATTCCATAGCAAGAGAGGTTGTAATGTCTTTGAACCGGATCACGGTTGTCAGTTCATCCAAACTATTTAAAAATATATGTTTACACTATGTTTTTACAAAGTCATGCATACTAACTCTTGAAAAATAGCTCTATTTAGCAAAGCTACCCCGATGATATGAACAAGATCATCAGATCGAGCAGAACGAGACAAGCAAAGCCAGCGGGGATACGCACCAACCTTCCCCATTTACAAAACTCACGATTTTTCTTTGGATGCAGGCACAAAGATGGCAAAAGCCCAGAATTTACTATCAGCCCAAAGGAGAAACATTGTTCAAAGATACGATTCTCAATGTCGTCGCACCTGCTGACATTTGCTATCACCTAAAACAAATCAATGCTCCGTAGTCACAATTCTCACAACGATTACAATACCGCAATCTACTACCAGCTTAAAAACTCCACTTTCGTTTATTTAATCTTGCATAAGGCTACCTTTCTGCCTTTTGTTTGCATGAGACTAAGCTCTGTCTCCATCTGCATGGGGTTAAGCTCTACCTCCATTTGCATAAGGCTAACTTTCTGTCTTCATCTACATAAAGCTACCTTTCTGCTTTCCGTTTGCATGAGACTAAGTTCTGCCTTCCACTTGCATAAAGCTACCTTTCTTCCTTCCCTTTTAATGAGACTAAGCTCTTTCTCTCTCTGCATGAGGTTAAGATCTATAACCATTTGCATAAGGCTAACTTTCTGCCTTCCACTTGCATAAGACTACCTTTTTTCCTTCCCTTTGCATGAGACTAAGCTCTGTCTCCATCTGCATGAGGTTAAGCTCTACCTCCATTTGCATAAGGCTAAATTTCTGCCTTCCTCTTGCATAAGGCTGCCTTTTTGCCTTCCTCTGCATAAGGCTAAGCTCTTCCTTCACCTTGCATGGGACTAAGCTCTGTCCCTATTTCGCATGAGGTTAAGCTCTACCTCCATCTGCATAAGGCTAACTTTCTGCCTTCCTCTTGCATAAGGCTACCTTTCTGCCTTCCTCTGCATAAGGCTAAGCTCTGCCTTCATCTTGCATGGGACTAAGCTCTGTCCCCATTTCGCATAAGGTTAAGCTCTACCTCCATCCGCATAAGGCTATCTTTCTGCCTTCCTCTACATCAGGCTAACTTTCTGCCTTCCACTGCATAAGTTTAATTTTCTGCCTTCCATTTGCATAAGGATATATTTCTGCCTTCTTACCTGCATGAGGCTAAGCTCTGCCTCTAATTTACTTTTACATCGAGACTAAGCGTCGTCTCTCAAGCACTATTTACTTCGCTTTTCTTTCGGGCTTTGTTTTGCCCTTCAATTCACAAGACTAAGCTATGTATTGTTAGCATCATATTACTACATTTCATGGGCTGAAATATCGCCAACTTATCCAAAGGCGTCATAATGCGGAGGCACAATCTTCATGGCCCGAGAGCAACATGTCATGGCCTGAGGATCTCTCTCAATCTTGGATATCATTATTCAAAGGTGTCATCATTCGGAGGAACCATCCTCATAGCCCGACAACATCATTTTATGGCATGTGAATCCTTCATAAAACAATTCACCGCCTAGGACATCATGGTCTGAGGACATCATCTTTAACCGTCCATAGACAACATTCATAGTCGGACGGGAACTTGCATCATGTTTAAATTTATACATAATATGCGCTTGTATTGTTTTACTTTTTCAGGTAACCCGACAAGCGACGACTATCCTAGCAGGAGCGATCTCGCTCCTGTTCTCCCAACCATATCAAACCTAACTACACCCGTAAACCATATACTCATCCAGCCCTATATATTGGGTCCGTTCTTATAATAACTTCATCGGTATACTTCGCCGATGGGTCCAGAACTACATACAACTTGATTCTTGTAAAACAAGGGATATGTAGGCAACTCAAAAGCCAGGGTGCGACCTAAATCTCTTCGAATCGTTTCGCTCGGTCAAAATTGGCCTTCATATCTTTACCCGACAACTCTTTAATCCTTCACTGGTAAAGAGGGGCACCTGTTGATACCCAAATTTTCCTCAAAATATTTTTAATTTGCATATATACCTTCAAAATCATCCTTTCATAGCAATTAGTATTTTTCTATAATTGTTCCCATATTTTTACTAATTTATTTTAATTTATCCAGCATTTTATTTTCAATAATTAATACAAAATTGCATTTTAAATTATTTCAAAAACATTTCTTGATTTAATGTATTATTTTTGGTCTTATTATGTCGAATTATTTAACAATTAGCCAAATTGGCACTCTTTGGCTATAAATTGCAATGACTTTGCAATTATACCATAATCATATGTTTTATGCTATTTTTATCTTAGCCATTTTTATTTTTAAATACTAAGTAATTATTTTAATTAATTCTTCTAAGCATGAATTTTATTTTTTACAATTATCAGCTATTTTATAAATTATTTTAGTTAATTCAATTGGGTATTTACAATTAGCCACCTTTCAATTTTAGCCTAAAAATTAGCCTAAACCCAAGTCAACAGATCCCCCAAGCCCAAACCTAACACTACCCAGCCCAATCTGGATCCCATCCTGACCGTTGATCAAAATTGATCAACGGTCCGAATTTAACCTTCCTTAATTAAACCAAAAAGACTACCCGCCCCCCTTTCTCTAATTTCCCTCTATTCACTCAGCCGTCTCTCAACTCTCTCGTCTCTCCAAATCCCTCCGCTAATTCTTTCCCCTTCTCTCATTGTTGCCTTGCCGGAATCCATGGCGATTCAACCACCTACAGCCTTATGGCTCCCTCTTATCCTTTGTACGTCACCACCGTGTTGTCGTAGTTCCAGGGGACGGTAGTGGTATCCTTTATTGGTTCTGTGGTGCGCGACTAATAACCACTGGCTCATTCAGCCTTGGTGAAATTGTTGGCCTCCGCGCCACATATGTCCCCTTCGATACGTACAACTTCGGGACATTCAACATAGCCTTGTTTTGCTTCCATCTTATGGGAGGGCTTAAAACAAATTGTTCTTTTCTGGGTGCCCTGGGAACATAAAGAACATCGTTTTTAGAAGGACCTGTCCCTGTCTTGGTTTCAACCTTTCTTGTGGCCTGAGGAACAGAGTTGCTTTTTTCACCTTTTTAGCTTGTTTCGGTGTCGCTTTTGGCTTCTTCTCTACATCAGCAATGGCGATGATAGCTTTTAGAGCCGGTTCAAACTCTTGTTATTCACAGATCATACCAATAACTTTCCTGTTATTGTGAGCAAGCAATGGGTTATTGGTCACGTTGGGAGCTTCTTCATCCATCAGTACCACCTTCTTTTGTTTTATTAAGTTTTCAATTGCTCGCTTGAGGGTTCAAGAATCTTCAGTATCATATCCTTCGGCCCTTGAATGATAGGCACATCGAGTACCGGGACGATAGGAGGGGGATTCTGGGTTTTGCCTGTTTGGGGGTACAGGCTGCAACAGACACATTTGGACCAGTTTCGGGAAAAGGCTAGAGTACGATTCACCGATTGGCGTAAAGTTAGCCCTTCTGGGTGGTTCAGGGGGGTTATTTTGTGGAGGGCATGGATTATACTGAGCTTGGCAAGGAGGGTTGTTTCTAGGTGGTGGAGCTCGGTTTTGAATGTAATGTTGTTGGGGCCGGGCATACGACTGTGCATTCAACTTTGGATAGGGTTGAGGCATCACGGCGTACGCCGGATCTTTGTGAGGATAGTAATGTCGTAGGGTACTACAAAAATATCCTCGGGGTTGGGGGGGTTTCTTATGCTGGAGGCCATCATTGCCACCTCCTCTTTATTTCTACTTTTTGTTGCACTCTCTGACCCATTCTAGATTGCTTGGGAAGTTTCTCTTATGGACGACTGGCTCAAGATGCGACCAGTTTTCAGACCTTTTTCAACCATCTCCCCAATCTTTATAGCTTCCGCAAATGGCATGCCCATAGAGGACATCCTATTCTGGAAATATCTAGCCTCCTGGTCTTGCAAGAAGACGCTGAACATCTCAGTCTCGTCCATTGGAGGCTTTACTCTGGCAGCTTGCTCGCGCCACTTAATAGCATATTCCTTGAAGCTTTCTGAAGATTTTCTCTTGAGATTGGACGAAGAGTTCCTGTCTAGCGCTATGTCCACGTTAAATTGGAATTGTCTGACAAAGTCTTGGGCCAGATCATCCCATATGTTCTAGTGGGAGATATCCTGGTCCATATACCACTCGAACGCGATTCTAGCTAAGCTCTCCCCGAAATAAGCCATAATGAGCTCTTCTTTCCCGCATGCTCCCCTCAACTGATTGCAATATCTTTTTATGTGAGCTGTGGGATCCACGTGTCCATCATACTTCTCGAACTTGGGGGTTTTAAACCCGAGGGGCAGGTGGACGTGTGGAAACATGCACAAGTCGGCATAAGAAACACTTTTTTGGCCACTCAGGACCTGTATGTTTTTGAGACTCCGCTCAATGCTTTTCATTTTTCGAGCAATCTCTTTATGCTCGGGGTTCCTTTTGTCTTGTCCCACAGTAGATTCATACCGAGGTTGCTGAGGGTATGAGTTCGGAGTTACATGAGCCGTGTCTAGATGGAACAATGTTGTTTGGAAGGTAAAAGCCGACGGCTCAAAACTTGGCCAAAATACTGTTGGCGGCGCTGTGGTAGAGATTGGAGGTGCGGTAAATATGTTGGAAGATATTCCCGAAAATAGTGCCTGGGGGCGAACCTCAGAAGGCATTCCGGTGAAACGAGCTGATATAGTTAGGTACCCGAACGGGGTGGCCGGGTAACATATAGGGACATTGGAGCTTCCGCCTGTTCTGGCAACCAACTCGGGGAAACCAGGGATGGTGCTGGGTGGTTCTCTACCATTAGACCAGGCGTCTCATATTTCCAAAATACGGCGATGCGGTATTCTATTTTCTTAAGCCGTGGCTGACTCAGATGCCGGGATGACCGAGATTGGGTCATCTTCCGAGGAGTTGATGATTGGCAGGTGACCTTCCAACGTCATTTTGACACTCCATTTTGAACTTGTGAAGTATGGGTGTGAAGCCAGATTACCGCAAAAACCAACCACCTAAAAATAGAACCTTTGGTAGAGAAAAACCACAAAATGCTTAGATTGAGGCATTTAACACATAGGGAATCACACGTTGGGGCTATGCAATGCACCTAGGAAGTTAAACATTTTCTACATGTCTTGTATCGGTTGAATGTCTTATCCCTACTTTTGTTGTTTCTCAGGTTTAAACTTTCTTTTTTCTTCTTTGCTCTTTTTTTAAAAATTTTCTCTATTTCTTCTTCTAAATTATTTTCCTTTTTTTAGGGTTATGATCGAATACTATGTGGATTTCCTATATATCACGACGCCGCGAGATCATCACATAGTTCAAGGGATAAATACAAAAGGAAATAAACATTTTGATTTTCAATTTTTCATTCATTAAAATAAAACTCCAAATTTAATTCATTACAAAGACTCCGAGATACGTTCTTGAAAATTAGAAACTACAACAGACTTAAAGTAAACTAAACAGACTACAAAGTAAACTGAAATACAGAATCGAAAAAAAACATCATCAATACATGAGTGCCTCTACTACTCTAGGGGCTCGCGAGACATCAGTAGGTCTCGCCGCGGGCCTGCGCGCCATGTCCTGTTTGAGGCGATACAGGTCATCCATTATCTGGCGGACGAAAATCATCACCGTAATGAAAAAGGTAGATCGAGTAATATCCTCACACTCTTGGCATTTTCTAACAACATAATCAACAATTTCCCTGACCCTTTCTCTAATGATACCCTTCTCCTGAAGTAAGCATCCAATCTGCTGAGATATAGCTTCTAGAACCTGGGTGGCCTTATGTGTCTATTCTTGGAACTGTTGCAATTATTTTTCTAATCGAGCCATCAGTGCATAACATCGTTCCCTTTCTGCTTTGAAATTATCTGCTTGCTTAGCCATATCATTCTCGAGAGTGGCTACCTTTTATTTCAGGTCTGTGACTTCTCTGCCATATTTTCCTTTCAGCTTTTGCACAAAACTCTGCCCATTCCTCTGCATTTCTTGCCAATTTTTCCCCAGCTCTTGCCAATTCCTCCTCAGCTTTGTCCAAATCATCCCCATAGTTGCACACTTTTTACCTAAGACTATTGATAAGTCTTTCATCTGTTCTGCTTCTTTCTGGGTTTTCAGCAGATATTTTCATCTTTTGGATCTGGGCTTGGAGAGCTTCATTTTCTTTGGCCAACCTGTTTTTCTCCCCTTCATTTGTGGAGGCTTGCAAACTTTGTGAGAAGGAATTGTCCCCCATAGGTGAATTATTCAAATATGTGTTACTATTTTGGGGGGCTACGTACGCACGAGGTGACGGGAGTCCGTGCGTAGCTACTATTATGCATATGTCCAGGTAGCCTAGGACCCACTAGCATGCTCTCCTTGATGTACTTGTACCTTGATAATAAAACGAGACTGTCTAACATCACTGAATTTGAAATGGCTACTTAAGTAGGTTGAACTCCGAGTCGCAGGTTAGTTCGCGAGCTTGGTAACTCTATTATTTATATTTGATCCGAGTCGCAGGTTAGTTCGCGAGCGGGGTAACTCTATTATTTATATTTGACCCGAGTCGTAGGTTAGTTCGCGAGCGGGGGTAATAAATACATCTATGGTTCGGTCAGTTCGACCCTCGGTAGTGCAAATTTATTTATTGTTGGTTCGGGCCGTTCGACCCTCGGCATTATTTGCACATGATATTTACTGCGTACTTCTGTTGATATTTGAATTGCTTACTGTCTTGGAATTTATGAAATTTGCAACTGATTTGACGAAGATTTTAAAGTTGAAGAGAAATGTGAGAAGTAGTTGTTGTATCCTATCATTACTTGTTAAATCTTCTGCGATATTCATGCTCAGTGTCTCCCTTTATTTTTATTAATTTGACTTCTAGAAAGTGTCTAATTCGACCTCTTGTCACTACCTCTCTGAGGTTAGGCGGGATACTTACTGAGTACACGTTGTTTTCGTACTCATATTACACTTGTTGTGCATTTTTATTGCACAGGTACTTTCACAACACTATGGTTGACTTGGAGACTTAGACGAGCTACAACAACTGGAGGCGACTCGCAGCCAGCAAAGTCTTCCTCTATGTATTGTATTTTCATTTTTATTCCTTGTCCAAATTTGTATTTCGGACAAGCTTTGTAGTGTTTGTAAAATTCTTAGAAATTGCTCATGTACTTGTGTCACCGGGTTCTAGGATGTGTTTGGGATTTAATTTAATAAATTGAATGGTTTACCTGTCGTACTTATTTAATAAATTTTTATTCGCTCATTGGGTTGTAAGTGAAAGGTAACGATTTCGAAAATGTTAAAACATGAATTTATTTCAACTAATTAATGATTGGCTTGCCTGACGATGGTGTCCGGCGCCATCACGACCTTATTAGATTTTGGGTCGTGACAGAGAGACTATATGATTTGTTGGTTCGGCGGGTGGTTATGAGTTTCTACACATCTTTTCTATCGTGGTAGTATTGCGAGAGTTGGAATATGGATTATATGCGTTATGAGGTGTATTGCGGACATCATATTCGTGAAATTTCAACTATTGTGGTCGGAGGATGTTATTATAGGCAACTGACTTATGTGATGCATGGTGTGATTGCAGCACAAGTGCACGATCATGTTCTGGTACAGTGTATAGTGATTGATACAGTGTTCATATGTTAGAATCAGGTGTTGTAGAGAATTTGAAGGTTGGAATTTGGCTCTAAGGCTTATTAACTAAATAAAAGGGAGGATCTTCAGTTTGGCTCGAGCTAATGTGCTTAACTGGTTGTGGTGGCACGGGTAGGTGCACAAGGTGTTGTACAATGATTTTTGGGGCAACTCCGGAGTAGTTTTTAGCACGTCCAAGGACGAGCATATGTTTAAGTGGGGGAGAATGTAACGACCCAACCGGTTGTTTTGAGATCTAGCGCATCATTCGGCGGTTTGAGGCCTTAAATCGCTTCACTTCAAGTATTATGACTCGTACGCGTAGTCGGAATTAAATTTTAGGAAGATCAGAGTTGATTTGGAAAGAATATTCTAAATTTGGAAGCTTTAAGTTGGAAGAGTTGACTAAGGTATGATTTTTGAGTAAAAGACCTTGGAATCGGGATTTAAAAGTTCCAATAGGTTCGGACGATGATTTCGTACTTGGTCGTATGTGCAAGTTGAGTATCGGGTGGTCCGGGAGCATTTCAATGCTTATTATGGAAATTTAGCATTTTGAAAGTTTAAGATTTTTTAAATTTTTATTTGAAGTGGACTTTGGTGTTATCGATGTCCGTTTGAGGTTCCGAGCCTTGCAATAGGTTCGTATCGTGATTTGTAACTTGTACGCGAAGTTTGGCATCATTCCGAATGTTTTGGTATGTTTTGGACGCGTTCATCGAAGTTTGGAATGATTGAAAGTTTAAGGAAAGGTTTCGATCGTCAATTCATGAGTGTTTTGGGATGTGTTGGTATGTTTGGTTGGGGTCCCAGGGGCCTCGGGTGCGAAGTGGATTGGAAACGGATTGAGTTTGGACTCGGAAGGATTGCTAAGGCAGATGGGATCTAGTGCAATCATACCTACATAGAAAGGGTCGTAGGTGCGAGCTCGCAGAAGCGGAGGGCAGTGAGGTTAGCTAGACTCGCAAGAGCGAGATTTTCCGCATCCGCGAGCTTGCAGGTGCGGGAAGTGAAGCGCAAAAGCGGAATGGGGCTTGGGATGAAGATGTGCAGAAGCATAGAATAATCCGCAGAAGCGGACCCTTGTCCGCAAAAGCGAAGTGTTGGAGGCAGTGGGGTGTTCGCATATGCAATGGTTGTACCGCACCTGCGGGACCACAGATGTGGTCAAATGGCCGCAGATGCGATGATAACTGGGCAGAAGAATTTGTTAAGTACGTGGGTTTGGCTCATTTTCACTTCATTTCTTCCATGGGAGCCAACATTGGAACGATTTTGGAGCGCCATATTTGTCGTCAACTTAAATAAGTGATTCCTACAACTTGTGAGTTAAATACATGGTTTATATATGGACTTAAATATGGAAACTAGACGAAATTTGGGATTTTGGTAGAAAACCTAGAAATTGGTATTTTTGGATTTTGACCACAAATTGGACATGGAATTTTGAATAAATATATATTTGAATTCCTTTAATAGGTAAAGTTTATCTTCGAACAATTTCAGGATCCAAGTACGTGGGCCCGGGGGTTGACTTTATCAACTTTTTAAGCGGAGTTATAAATTTTTAAATTGTAAGCATTGGAGTATATTTTGATTAATTTTCATGTTGTTTGACTAGTTTCGGGACGTTTGGTTTTGAGTTGATGTGTTAGAGCCAGTTATGGAACTTCAGAGCGAGGTAAGTCTCCTGTCTAACTTTGTAAGGGGGAAACTACACTCTAGGTGATATAATTGTTATGTGCTAATAGTTATGGGTGCTACATACGCACGTGGTGACGAGAGTCCGTACATAGTTAAAGCATATTTATGTCCGGGTAGACTTAGGACATTACCATGTAATACTTGAAATATTTGAATTCATTCTACTGGCTTAATCAATTGAAATTATAATTGAACTTGACCTAGAAATATATAGATATATATATTAGGCCGAACCTTACCACCTTGAGTTGTTGGCAAGTTATTTGAGAAACGGTAAAGATTATACTTACCTTGTATTCATATACTGTATCGTAAGCTCGTATCTCGTAATTCGATAATTCCCTTCCTTTATTATGGAGCGGGCTGAAGGCCCCGGCAGGATTATGTACCACACTCTTATGCGAGCGAGCCGTTCGCCTCGGCAGTATAATAGATGCATCTATGGTTCATATCGCTAGACCCTTGGCGGTGTACATTATGATGTGATCGGAGCGATCGCCTAGGCAGTATCATACTCTTTCTGAGATCCGGTCGTACTACCTCGGCATAATTGTGTGTTATATCCCTACTTATCCAGAGTTAGGCTAGATACTTATTGGGTAAAAGTTGATTTATGTACTCATGTTGCACTTCTGCACTAAATATGCAGGATCTGACAGGTTCTTTTGATGATCATCTTGGTGCGTAGGCACAATTGTTGAGGAGATTTCATGTGAGTTGAATCCCAGGTTGCGTATCGCGGTCCACAGAGTCTCTATCGTACTATTTATTTTATCATGTCTTATTTACATTCTAGACAGATGTTGTATTATTATTGTACTACTTAGTAAATTCTCATGCACTTGTGACAGCGAATTTTGGGGTTATATTAGTTGATGCTTACGGCTTTGTATATTATTACCTCCTTTAATTTCTTTTATAAATTATAAATGTTGTGCGTTCCCGTGGATTTAGAAGTGTATTCCTTCCATATTAAAATTATAATTTCGAAAGTAATAAAATGAGTAGTTAAATTTATAAATCATCGTATGTTTGCCTGACGGCGGCGTTAGGCGCCATCATGACCTACAGTAAATTTTGGATCGTGACAAATAACTTAATACGATTAGAATCCCGAACCCATAAACCTCAAAATTCTGGTGCCACCAATGCTTACAGCTGAGGTTTATCTACAAGCCGAGCAAACCTTCATCAACCTTTCAAGTTTAATCTTGAAATCCTGGTCCACTCACCAGTGATTGCATTAAACCTTCAAGCTAATAGATCATTCATTCATATAATCCGATGTTAGTACTTAGTCACGGAGAAAACAACAAAGAGAGACATTTGCTGGAAGAAGTGAGAAAAGCTAATCACAATCATATTATAGTATATTATAAGTGTGAAGATCTAAAGTTAAAATTAAAAGATCAGAATACCCTTCAAAAGCTGAATGATTGTTTTATCCTTAACATACAAATCAATCTATTAGAGGAATAACTTTTGTGCACTAAAATTTAGTGACCAAACCAATAGTTGCGCATGCACGGCTGCACTCTTTCATCTTCTATTAAATGTATTAATTTTTAACTACACAAAACATTAGTAACGCCTAGAATCTTTTATCATCCATCAATTATAAAAATTTAACTCAATACCCATCCGTTTATTTTTAAATTTTTCAACAGTAATAACAATTGTTTATGTATGTCTTTTGACTTTCTTTGTTTCAAATTATAAAAGTCTACAATAATGTGTAACATCACTTTCCCCCCGTTCTCTTCTTTCTATATCAATTGATAATTTATTTCCTATATAAGAACATTAGTCATGTCACGACTAGGAGTTTATAACTTTCGAGGTCGTGATGGCGCCTAACATTTCCGTCGTTAGGCAAATCAAAGTTAGAGAAATTCTTAAACCAATTTCTTAAAACATTTCAAATAAAACTAATTAAAATAAGATGAAACTAAAAATAACTAGCATATCTAAATATAATCGGGATCTGGAGTCACAAGTACACGAGCTTCTAAAGGTTCTACAAATAGAGTCTGAAATAAATACAATTATCTCGAATGAAACATTAAATAAGGAGAGAGGAAGGGGACTTTAAGGTCTGCGGACACTAGCAGAACTACCTCGAGTCTCCTAATGCACCTCACGTATAGTTGGAACCAGTACCAAAGTCTGCACAAGAAGTGCAGAGTGTAGTATGAGTACAACCGGCTCAATGTACTCCGTAGGTGTCGAGCCTAATCTCGACGAGATAGTGACGAGGCTATGACAGGACACCCATGCAATTAAATCTATACAAACGAAGATATATGTACAATATAACAACAAATAGTGATTAAACACGTACGATTGGGAGGGGACATGCGAAAGGTGTACAACATACGGTAACTACAACAGGAAATAAAAAACTTGAGGCAGTCAAATAAACCATCAATCAATGAAAACGGATAAACATAATTAATAAAGATGGCACGACATTACCCATCGTGATTTTACTCTCAACCTCACCATGAAATAATAATAATGGCACGACATCACCCTTTGTGTTTTTACTTTTAACCTCTCCATGAAACGTTAAATACAACATGGCATCACCCTTCGTACTTTAACTCTCTTTCTCACCATGAATTAATCAGTGAATGAAGCAATAAACTGCACGACATCAACCTTGGTGCTTTAACACTCTCCCATACGATGTAGAAATGAATACAAACATTTGGAGATATAATAAGCAAGAATAGACTTTACGTCAACAACGGTTCGAAAATACCGAACCTCAACTTCAAAAAATACTCATTCATCACAAATAGTACTTAAATGCGGAAAGAACAATCAATTATGTAATAAACTAGTCTATGCATGGATATCATAATCAAGAAGTGTCACGACCCAAATTCACAACCTTAGGGATCGTGATGGCACATAATACCACACTTGCTAGGCAAACGAATGTTAGAACTTAATTAACCATTTTGTTTTGAATATTTGCTTAAACACAATAAGACAATTTAAACAAACAAAATCTAATATTTTCCAACGAATAAATTCATGAATAGTAATAATAATCAATAACTAAACCGAACCACTAACTAAATATATAATATAAAACTACCCTAGGGTTTGGTGTCACAATTCACGAACCACTAAGAATACTATAAATAATGAGCTGAAAGAATTATGTATCTGTTTTGAATGATGTAAAACAATGTCTATAAAATAAAGAGAAGACTTCATGAATCTGCGGACGCCATCAGGTCTACCTCATGTCTCCGAATGATGATATCAGCTACTAAAATCTCCTAACTCTGGCCGCTACCTGGATCTGCACAAAAAGTGCAAAGTGTGGTATCAGTACAACTGACCCCATGTACTGAGTAAGTGTCGAGCCTAACCTCGACGAAGTAGTGACGAGGCTACGGAGGGGCATTAACAATATAACCTGTGAACAATATATAATAAAGCAAGAAGGAAATTCCAACATAAATAAAACAATAAATCGTAGCAACAAATAAAATAACTCAGCCACCTTTTCCAGGTCTCAGCTATAACCAATTCTCACATAAGTTTCAAAATTTCCAAACTTTGATTTTAAAATAAAAGTAAGTGCAAAATATGAAAAATAGTAAAGTAAAACAGTAAGTTTCCAAATCTTTGTTTTTGAAAATCAGTAAAACAAGTGTCCTCCCTTATCGCTCCTTGTTGCGGCGTGCAACCCGTTTCCACCTGTATACCTTTATTGCTCCTCCGTATATATATCACCCTTATTGCTCCTGTTGCAACGTGCAACCCGATCCCACATGTCCACCCTTATCACTTTATTTATGAAAATTTTCACAAATCAGGTCAAAGCGTTTCACAATATTTTGGTCTCAACAATTGTAAATAGAAAGATATACTACTCATAAACTTCATCAATTACCATTCCACACTGAAATCAACTGGAATATATATAATAGAATACTGCCAATCAGCTCATCCTCTTTACATATCACAATGAAACCAAGGGAACAACAAGCACTTCCAAAATATTTTAACAACAAATTAACTAAACCAAGTAGTTATAGAGACATCAATGAGCATAAAACAATTAAGCCATGAATCCATAAATTGGAAACGAGGAAAGGGATCATGTTTAACAAGTAAGTTTGTGGTGCATAGATAGTCGTCACCTCACCTTTACACCACACACATGAAAATTCACATAGCAATTAAGTTGGGGATTCCTATTCCCTCAAGTCAAGGTTAACCAAGCACTTACCTCGAATTCACAAGCAATTCACTGCTCTAGCACAACTTTTCCTTTTGATTTGCCTCTAACCCGCTTGAATCTAATCACAATTGGTTCAATACCATCAATTATTGCCTAAAGGAATCAACTTTAATGAAAACTATGGTTTTCCTATGTTTTCTTATCAAAATACAAAAATCGACCTCGGACCCGCTTGGTCTAAACTCGAGGTTCGGACCAAAACTCGTTTACCCAATCTCCCTCGAGCCAGGATATACAATTGGCTTTTGAATCCGACCTCAATTCGAGGTGTAATTCCCCAAATTTGAAATTGCTAAGTTCTAACCAAAACCCCAATTTTTACCATGAAAACTCTAATTTTTTGGTTGAAATCTTTTTAAAAGTTATTTAGGAATGAAAGGAATTAGTTAGAGATCAATTACCAATGATTTGGAGAAGTTTAGGTCGTTGGAAAATCGCCTATGGAGGTTTAGGTTTCGAGAGAATTGAAAAAGAAGTGAAAAACCCGTCTAAAATCTGATTTAACTGGGTGCAGATATCGAATTTGGGAACTGGGGTTCGCATTTGCGAACCCTTCGATTTTTGGCATTTATCACAAATGCGATAAAAATGTCGCATTTGCGATATATGGAGACCTCGCATTTGCGACCTAAAATCTCGCATTTCTGAGATCTGGGGCTGGCCCAGGACTTTGCAAATGTGAAGCCTGTGCGAGATCAGAGGCCTGCCAACACCAGATCTTGCTGTGATGAAATTTTCTAAGTGTAGACACTCCGTAGCCTACCCGAAACTCACCCGAGCCCTCGGAGCTCCAAACCAAACATGCACGCAAGTCTAAAAATATCATATGTACTTTCTCATGCGATCAAATCATCAAAATAACATCAAAACTATAAATTTAACCTCAAAACTAAAGATTTCCTCAAGAACACTAAAATTTCTAACTTTTCAACCGGATGTCCAAATCAAGTCACATCAACTCCGATTCTCATCAAATTTCACAAATAGAACTTAAATATCATAACAAACTTGTTCCGGGCTCCGAAACGAAAATAGGGGCCCGATACCAGAAATTTCACATAATATTTCATTTCTTTAATTCTTGTAATGACCAGCAAAACAATTTTCTTCGAAAATTATTTTCTACGGCTAGGGACCTCGGAATTCAATTTCGGGCATATGCCCAAGTCCCATATTTTACTGCGGACTTCCCGGGATTCTCGGAACACAGATCCAGGTCCGTTTACTAAAAATATTGGTCAAAGTCAACTAAAACTAAATTTTAACTCTAGAAATTACTATATCTCATATTTTCACATAGAAAGCTTTCCGGTTTCACGTCCGGACTGTGCATGCAAATCGAGATGATTAAAATTAGTCTTTTTGTGGATAATAAGCCTAGAATAGGGTCTTAATTCATAAAATGACCCTTTGGGTCATCACAATCTCCACCTCTAAAACAAACATTCGTCCTCGAACGGACATAAAAAATTACCTGAATTGGCAAACAAGTGTGGATACCTACTATGCATGTCCGACTCGGACTCCCAAGTAGCTGCCTCAATGGGCTGACCCTTCCACTGCACTCAAACTGAATGATAACTCTTTGATCTCAATTGACAAACTTGTCGGTCTAAAATGGCCACCAGCTCCTCATTATAAGTTAAATCCTTGTCCAATTGGACGGAACTGAAATTTAATACGTGGATGGGTCACCATGATATTTCCGGAGCATAGACACATGGAATACCGGATGAACTAAGGATAACCCTGGAGGCAACGCAAGTCTATAAGCTACCTCCCCCACTCTATCAAGAATCCAACCATGAATGCCACATCTCGAACCTTACGATCGGCATAACTCTTTTACCTAGAATGAGCTGGACGAAGTCGATCTTGAATGATCTTGAACTTATATAAGGCCTCTTGAACTAAGTATTTACCCAATAATAGAGCTTCTCCAGGCTCAAACCATCCCATTGGCGGCCTACATCATCTACCATATAATGCCTCATAGGGAGCCATCCGAATGCTTGACTAGTAGCTATTGTTATAGGCAAACTCCGATAACGGCAACAATTGATCCCAAAAACCTCCAAAGTCAATAACAAAAGCGCGGAGCATATCCTCTAAAATCTGAATAGTACACTCGGACTGCCCGTCCATCTAAGGATGGGATTTTGTGCTCTACTCAACTTAGGTACGCAACTCACGCTGAACTGACCTCCAAAAGTGCGAGGTAAATTACGTACCCCGATAGGAAATGATAGACACGGGCATACCGTGAAGGAGAAAAATCTCTCGGATACATATCTCTGCCAACCGCTCCGGAGTATAAGTACTTTCCACTGGAATGAAATGTGCTGATTTAGTCAACCTATCCACAATAACACAAACCGGGTCGAATTTCCTCTGAGTCTGTGGGAGTCCAACAACGAAGTACATAATGATACGCTCCCACTTCCACTCAGGAATCTCTATCTGCTGAAGTAACCCACCGGGTCTCTGATGCTCATATTTCACCTGTTAGCAATTCAAACAACGAGCCACATAAGCAATAATATCATTTTTCATCTTTCTCCACCAATAGTGCTGCCACAAATCCTGCTACATTTTGGCTGCACCCGGGTGAATAGAATACTTGCAACTGTGAGCCTCCTCAAGGATCAACTCACGAAGGCTATCAATATTAGGCACACATATACGACCTTGCATCCTCAAAATAGAGTCATCTCCAACCGTAAACTTCTTGGTACCACCGTGCCGAACTATGTCCCTAAGAACCATCAAATGCGGGTCATCATCTTGTCGATCTCTTATACGCTCAAATAAAGAAGATCGAGCGATTGTACAAGCTAAAGCACAACTGGGCAAAATATCCAACCTCATGAACGGATTAGCCAAAGTTTGAATGTCTGAAGCTAACGGTCTGTCACCGACTGGAATAAATGCAAGGCTGCCCATACTCACTGACTTCCTACTCAATGCATCGGCCACCACATTGGCCTTCCCTAGATGATATAATTTAATGACATCATAATCCTTCAATAATTCTAACAATCTCCTCTATCTCAAATTAAGATCCTTTTGCTTGAACAAGTACTGGAGAGTGCGATGGTCTGTGAAAACCTCACATGGCACACTATAAAGACAGTGCCTCCAAATCTTTAATGCATGAACAGTGGCTACCAACTCTAAGTCATGAACATGATAATTCTTCTCATGGACTTTAAACTATCGAGATGCATATACAATCACCCTACCATCCTGCATCAATACTACTCCAAGTCCAACTCGAGAAGCATCACAATAAACCGTGAAGGAACCTGAACCTGATGGTAACACCAACACCGGTGCTGAAGTCAAGGCTGTCTTAAGCTTCTGAAATCGCACCTCGCACTCATCTGACCATTTAAATAGGGCACCTTTCTGATTCAATTTAGTCATTGGGGCTGATATGGATTAAAACCCCTCCATAAAATAACGGTAGTAACCCGCCAAACCCAAGAAGCTCCTGATTTCCGTGGTTGTAGTGAGTCTAGGCCAGTTCTTGAGTGCCTCAATCTTCTTAGGATCTACCTGAATACCCTCTGCTGATATAATATGACCCAGGAAGGCTAACGAACCCAACCAGAACTCACATTTTGAAAACTTTGCATACAACTGATTATCCCTCAAAGTCTGGAGCGTTATACGAAGGTGTTGTTCATGCTACTCTCGGTTGCGAGAGTATATCAGAATATCATCAATGAACACAATTACAAAAGAATCCAGATGAGGCTTGAAAACCTAATTCATCAAGTCCATAAAGGTTGCTGGAGCATTAGTCAACCCAAAGGACATCACCATAAATTCATAGTGCCCATACCTCGTCCGAAAGACTATTTTAGGAACATTGGATGCCCTAATCTTCAACTGATGGTAACCAGATCTCAGATCAATTTTCGAAAATACACTGGCTCCCTGAAGCTGATCAAATAATATACTGATTAGCCAAAGTATGAATGTCAAAAGCTAATGGTCTGTTACCAACTGGAATAAATTCAAGGCTGTCCGTACTCATCGACTTCCTACTCAATGCATAGGCCACCACATTGGCCTTCCCCAGATGATATAATATAGTGACATCATAATCCTTCAATAATTCTAACCATCTCCTCTATCTCAAATTAAGATCCTTTTGCTTGAACAAGTACTAGAGACTGCGATGGTCTGGGAAAACCTCACACGACACACCATAAAGATAGTGCCTCCAAATCTTTAATGCATGAACAATGGCTGCCAATTCTAAGTCATGAACATGATAATTCTTCTCATGGAATTTCAACTGTCGAGATGCATATGCAATCACCCTACCATCCTGCATCATTACTACTCCAAGTCCAACTCGGGAAGCATCACAATAAACTGTGAAGGAACCTGAACCTGATGGTAATACCAACACCGGTGCTGAAGTCAAGGCTGTCTTGAGATTCTGAAATCTCGCCTCGCACTCATCTGACCATTTAAATGGGGAACCTTTCTGAGTCAATTTAGTCATTGAGGATGATATGGACTGAAACTCCTCCACAAAACAACGGCAGTAACCCGCCAAACCCAAGAAGCTCCTGATTTTCGTGGATGTAGTGGGTCTAGGCCAGTTCTTGACTGCCTCTATCTTCTTAGGATCTACCTGAATATCCTTTGCTGATACGATATGACCCATGAAGGCTACTGAATCCAAACAGAACTCACATTTTGAAAACTTTTTATATAACTGATTATCCCTCAAAGTATGGAGCGCTATACGGAGTTAATGTTCATGCTCCTCCCGGCTACTGGAGTATATCAGAATATCATCAATGAACACAATTACAAAAGAATCCAGATGAGGCTTGACAACCCAATTAATGAAGTCCATAAAGGCTTCTGGAGCATTAGTCAACCCAAAGGACAACACCATAAATTCATAGTGCTCATACCTCGTGCAAAAGGCTGTTTTAGGAACATCGAACGCCCTAATCTTCAACTGATGGTAACCAGATCTCAGATAAATTTTTGAAAACACATTGGCTCCCTAAAGCTGATCAAATAATATACTGATTAGCTGAATTCTGAATGTCTTAAGCTAACGGTATGTCACCGACATGAATAAATGCAAGGCTGCCCATACTCACCGACTCCCTACTCAATGCATCGGCCACCACATTGGCCTTCCCTGGACGATATAGTATAGTGACATCATAATCCTTCAATAATTCTAACCATCTCCTCTGTCTCAAATTATGATCCTTTTTCTTGAACAAGTACTGGAGACTGCGATGGTCTATGAAAACCTCACACGACACACCATAAAGATAGTGCCTCCAAATCTTTAATGCATGAACAATGGCTGCCAACTCTAAGTCATGAACAGGATAATTCTTCTCATGGACTTTCAACTGTCGAGATTTAAATGCAATCACCCTACCATCCTCCATCAATACTGCTCCAAGTCCAACTTGGGAAGCATCACAATAAACCGTGAAGGAACCTGAACCTAATGGTAACACCAACACCTGTGCTAAAGTCAAGGTTGTCTTGAGCTTCTGAAATCTCGCCTCACACTCATCTGACCATTTAATGGTGCACCTTTCTGACTCAATTTAGTCATTGGGGATGATATGGATTGAAACCCCTCCACAAAACAACGGTAGTAAGCCGCCAAACCCAAGAAGCTCCTTATTTCCGTGGCTGTAGTTGGTCTAGGCCAGTTCTTGACTGCCTCTATCTTCTTAGGATCTGCCTGAATACCCTCTGCTGATACGATATGACCCAGGAAGGCTACTGAATCCAACCAGAACTCACATTTTGAAAACTTTGCATACAACTGATTATACCTCAAAGTTTGGAGCGCTATACGGAGGTTTTGTTCATGCTCTTCTCGGCTGCGAGAGTATACCAGAATATCATCAATGAACACAATTACAAAAGAATCCATATGAGGCTTGAAAACCCAATTCATCAAGTCCATAAAGGATTTTGGAGCATTAGTGCCCATACCTCGTTCGGAAGGCTGTTTTAGGAACATCGAACGCCCTAATCTTCAACTTATGGTAACCAGATCTCAGATCAATTTTCGAAAACACACTGGCTCCCTGAAGCTGATCAAATATATCATCAATTATAGGCAATGGATATTTATTCTTGATAGTGAATTTATTCAACTGCCGGTAGTCTATACACATCCTCATTGATCCATCCTTTTTAATCACAAACAAAATCGGTGCACCCCAAGGCGAGACACTAGGTATAATAAAACCCTTATCAAGAAAGTCTTACAACTGCTCTTTAAATTATTTCAATTCTGGTTGGGCCATCCGATATGGAGGAATAGAAATGGGCTGAGTGCCCGGAGCCACATCAATAAAAAAATCAATTTCACTGTCGGGTGGCATCCCCGAAAGGTCTACATGAAACACCTCGGGAAACTCGCGAACAATAGGCACTAAATCTATGAAAGAAATTTCAGCCTCAAAATCACGAATATGAGCTAAATAAGCCAAGCACCCCTTTTCAACCGTGCGACGAGCCTTAGCATAAGAAATCACTTTGCTTGGAGAATGACCAGGAGTCCCTTTCCATTCTAATCAAGGCAAACTTGGCAAGGCTAAGGTAACTGTCTTGGCGTGATAATCCAGAATGGCGTAATAATGTCACAACCAATCCATACCCAATATAACGTCAAAATCGACCATGTCAAGAAGTTTTGAATCAAGTCATTGCATAGTTTTGAAGAATGACAAATGACAACACAGTTGAACCAGGTTCATCACGGAAAACATAGTCAAACAGACCAGTTGGCACGAGAAGAGTCCATGCGCAGGAGCTCTGAACTAAGAGGTTATCTCCTAAGCGAAAAGATTACAAATTGATAAGGAGATGGAATTTGAATTCAGTAAGGACAAAATCAAGATCAATGAATTTGAGATAAACTCAAACTCTTCCACCAAGGAGAAGTTGCATTAGAAATGAAAAACAACATCTCAACTACTGATTCTATAAATTGTTGAAGCATTCCTGCTAAAGTTTTTCACGCACAAACACACAAGTGAAACAAGAATTGAAAGCAAAATTACCAAAGAAATTTTCAAGCAGTTCATGTGAAGAATCCTTGTGCGACTCAAAAG
Organism: Nicotiana paniculata; assembly: GCA_005239505.1. Classification (NCBI taxonomy): domain Eukaryota; kingdom Viridiplantae; phylum Streptophyta; class Magnoliopsida; order Solanales; family Solanaceae; genus Nicotiana; species Nicotiana paniculata. The sequence goes on along the minus strand of ML344929.1, from coordinate 39,596 downwards.
CTACTTGAACCAGCTAGAAAATCCAGTTCCATTTGTTGTCTTTTAGTCTAGTTGTTTGTAGTAAGTGATTACATATTGTATCTTTCAGCTTTATCTAGAAGCAATTGTAATAGTTACACAGTGTTCAAGTTAGAGTTAACTTGAAGTTTGTCGCAAATAGCTAGAGACTAGTTTTCCATAAAGGGATTAGAGTTATTCCTTAGGTTTACAAAAGAGTTTATTTTGCAAATGCTGTTTGGCTCATTGGCATAGTGAAGAGTTTGGAAAAATCCTACTGGGAAGTAGGTCGTGGTTTTTTCACCTTTTGAGCCAGGTGTTTTCCACGTAAAATTGATGTTTTCTTTTATTTCTGCAATTACTTTTCTGCAAACTGTAGAAGTTGGAACACCAAGAAGAATCATGTTCTTCTATAGAGACTGCACTAGAAAATTGGACACCACACAAATCACCCCCTCCCCCTTGTGTGGTATTGACGTATAAAACATCAATTGGTATCAGAGCAGGTTGTCCTTGAAAAGGCTAACACCTGGAAAAAGATCAAAATGAGTGCACCACCTGGAAACTGGGAGGGTCAATCAACTGCAAGGACACCACTCTTTAATGGCCAGTATTACTCCTGGTGGAAGAACATGATGAAGGACCACTTGATTGGAGAAGAACTCTAGGACATAGTCACTGATGGTGCTTTAGCCACCGTGAAGAAGACTGCTGAAGGAGTAGATGTGCAAAAAACTATAGTTGATTGCACTGCTGAGGATCTGAAGAAATGGGAGAAAAATGCTAAGGCCAAAAAGTGGCTAGTTTGTGGACTAGGTCCAGACGAGTATAGCAGGATTCAAAGTTGTACCACTGCCAAAGAAATTTGGGATACTTTGCAAGTAGCCCAGAAAGGAACACCTCAAGTGAAAAGATCAAGGAGTACTCTACTATACTCTTAGTATGAAAACTTCACTATGAAATAAGGAGAGACAATCCAAGAGACGTATACGAGGTTCACAACTCTGACAAATGAACTCAAGTCTCTTGGTAGAGTCATTCTTGAAGAGGACAGGGTGGAGAAGATCCTGACAAGGGTCTTACCAATTTCCTGGGAAAGTAAAATCACTGCTATCCACGAATCCAAAAATATGGCAACCCTCAGATTGGACAATCTAATTGGAAACCTCACTGCCTATGAACTTAGAAGGCAGGCAATGAAAATGAATGCTCCAAATAGGGAAATGAACCTAGCACTGAGAATCACTGAGGGAGCAGATATGGAGGAAGATGAGATGGCCATGATCACTAAGGAATTCAGAAACTTCCTCATAAGGAAAAAAGGCATCTCAAGAGGTGGAAACTACAACAAAGCTAAAGCTCCAGAAAGGCCAGCCAACGAGGGATGCTACAAATATGGAAAGACTGACCACCACATAAAGAACTGTCCTCAGTGGGAAGTAGAATGGAAAAGGTAGAGATCCGAACGAAGGAACAGGAAGAAGGAAATTGTCCATCCCAAGAAAACCACAACAAAAGCTATGGTTGTTACTTAGGGGGCAAGCTCAGATGAAGAATCAGAAGATGGTGAGAATGAAGAACAGGAGCTCATGGAAATTGGGAAATCTGATGAGGAATCAAATGAAGAACCAGGGGTAAGTATATCCCATCTAAAAAAGAAGATAAAGTTCCTGTCTAAAAAAAAATCTCTCTGAGTTGCTACTTGATTTTATGGATGATTCCGAAGAAACAAACAAAAAGAAAGAACAACTCTCTAAAGAGTGTGTAATGTTAAAAGCAAAATGCATGAACCTGGAAATCAGAGTAAGTGAATCTGAAAAGGAAAACACTGCCTTGAAGAACCAGGTTCATCCACTTGAAACTAAAATCCTAGAGCTAAAGTCAAAAAATTTAAAATTAAAGCTAGGGACTAGTAAAAGGACAGTTGATCATTCTCATATCATGTTAGAAGAAAATGTGGGAAAACTAAAGGATAAGATGTACACCAAGGATGAACAGATAAGGGCACTAAAAGAAGAACTTGGTAAAGTCAAACATGAATTAGATCGAACTTGCAAATGGAATAAATCATCTGATGCCTTGACATGGCTTCAAGAAAATCATAGTAGCAATAGAAGAGGACTTGGCTTTGGGAGTCAAATGCCCAAATGGGATCCCAAAAGCAAGTATCTCACTCTTCCTGAGAATAAAATTTGCACCCACCGTGGTAAGACTGGACACTACAAAACTAAATGTATTGCAAAAAAGTAGGCCAGTCGAAGAAATGAAAGTTTTGTACGAAAGAAAAACTGGTTACCAATTTGGGCCAGAAAAAGCTTGATTCATCCTTTCTCTCATAGAAAAGGACCCAAACAGGTTTGGGTCCCTAAGACTAACCCCTGATTTCTTGTTGTAGGTTCAAGTGAGAGGAAGAGATAGCGGCTGCTCAAAACATATGACTGGGAACAAGGAACAATTCCTTTCACTTGAAAACCTCAAAGGAGGAAATGTCTCCTTTGGAAATGGAAAGAAAGGTGAAATTGTTGGGGTTGGTAAGGTAGGTAATGATGACACATGTTCCATTGAGAATGTGTACTTGATAGATGGCTTATAATATAGCCTGATCAGTGTGTCACAATTGTGTGACAGTGGTAACCTGGTTGCATTCACTTCCACAAAATGTTTTGTGATTAACTTGCTTACTAACAAGATTGTTTTGTAGGAAAAAAGAATGAATAACATCTATGTCATAGACCTGTCCACACCATCAGAAAATGAACTCACTTGCTTTAGTGTGTTGGACAGTGATCCCCTCCTTTGGCACAAAAGACTTGGTCACGCTAGTCTAAATCAACTTAACAAGTTAGTCTCCAAGGACTTAGTGGTAGGGATTCCTAACATTAAGTTCAAGGAAGACAAAGTTTGTGAGGCATGTGCAAGGGGGAAGCAGGTAAGATCCTCGTTGAAAATCAAGAAAATGGTCAGTACCACTAGGACGTTAGAGTTGGTTCATATGGATCTATGTGGTTCTGTGAGAACTCGGAGAAGAGGTGGTAAGAAATATGTAATGGTTCTAGTTGATGACTACTCAAGGTTCACTTGGACCTTATTTCTGACATCTAAATATGAAGCATTCAATATGTTTACTTCATTTGTTAGAAAAACTCAAAAATAGTTAGGAAAACAACTAGCATCAATAAGATCTGATCATGGTACTGAATTTGAGAATGCAAAGTTTGCTGAATTCTATAATGAATATGGCATAAATCACAACTTTTCTGCCTCTAGAACCCCACAGCAAAATGTGATTGTTGAAAGAAAGAACAGAACTCTTGAAGATATGGCTAGAACCATGCTTCTTTCCAGCAAACTACCCCATAGCTTCTAGGAAGAATCAATAAACACTGCATGCTACATAATAAATAGATGTATGACTAGACCACTGGTAGAGAAAACTCTTATGAATTACTTAACGGGAGAAAGCCCAGCATATCCCACCTTAGGGCTTTTGAATGCAAGTTCTTTGAGCACAACAATGGCAAATATTCCCTAGGTAAATATAATCCCATAAGTGATGAGGGAGTATTCTTGGGATATTCATCACATAACAAAGCTTATAAAGTATATAATAAAAGAACTATGTGTGTAGAAGAGAGCATGCATATTGTTTTTGATGAAACTAACACTCTTTCTGAGAGACAGGAACCAGAAGATGAGGAGCTTGGACTGGTCAGAAGCAGTGAACAAACTGGAGCAAATATGGAAGATGGAACAGGTGATGGACCAGGTCCAACTACCTCAAGCATCATGACAGGGGGAACTCAACAGCAAATCACTCTGGATCTTGGCCCTGATCCTATTCCACAACAAAAAGACACGATGAGATCATCTAGCCATGAACAATTGGTGCTCAAACCACACAGATATCAAAGCTCTCACCCCCTTTAAAACATCATAACAGATTTGACATCCGGAATCAAAACAAGATCCTCTTTGAAATATCTGTGTGATTTTGATGCCTTTCTATCCTTGATCAAACCAAAGAACATTGTTGACGCCTTACAGGATGTTGACTGGGTAAATGCCCTGCAAGAAGAGCTAAATCAATTTTAAAGAAGTCAAGTATACACTTGGTACCCAGACCACTAGACAGATCAGTGATTGGCACAAAGCGGGTCTTCAGGAACAAACTCAATGAAGATGGAACTGTTACAAGAAATAAGGCCAGACTGGTTTTCCAAGGATATAGTCAAGAAAAGGGAATTGACGATGATAAGACCTTTGCTCCTGTGGTAAGACTGGAGGCAATCATACTTCTTATAGCATTTGTTGCTCGCATGGAATTCAGTCTCCACCAAATGGATGTAAAGAGTACTTTCCTCAATGGCTATCTAAAGGAAGAAGTATTTGTCAAACAGTCTCAAGGATTTGAAACCAAGGAGACACCTGACCATGTGTACAAACTTGACAAGGCCTTGTATGGACTCAAACAAGCACCAAGAGCATGGTATGAGCGGCTATCTAAATTCCTGCTAGAACATGACTACAAACGAGGTAAAATTGATAGCACCTTGTTCTTAAAGAAAAAAGGTAAAGATCTCCTGGTTGTGCAAATATATGAAGATGATATCATATTTGGAGCAACCTCTGAAAAATTGAGTAAGGAATTTGCCAAGCTTATGAGGAGTGAGTTTGAGATGAGTATGATGGGTGACCTAAACTTCTATTTAGGCTTGCAAATTAAGCAAAACTTAAATGAAACAATGATCCATCAACAAAAATATGTGAGAGAATTGCTCTAAAGCTTTAAAATGGAAGACTCCAAAGAAATAGACACCCCCATAGCCACAACTACAAAATTAGATGTGGATGAACCTGGTCCATCCGTTGATCAAAAGCTATATAGAGGGATAATTTGGTCTTTATTATATCTCACTGCTAGAAGACCTGATATTGTGTTCAGTGTAGTACTGTTCGCTAGATTTCAGGCAAATCCAAAGGAGTCCCATCTAGCTGCAGTGAAGAGAATTATGAGATATTTGAAAGGCACTATTGATTTATGCCTTTGGTATCCTAAAGGTAGTAATTTCGACCTTGTAGGATATGCTGATGCAGATTATGCAGGTTTCCTGGTTGACACAAAAAGTACTTCAGGCATGGCTCACTTTTTGGGCTCTTGCCTTAACAAAAATCAGTAGCCTTGTCTACTGTTGAGGCTGCATATGTGGCTGCAGCCTCATGCTGTGCTCGGTTGCTATGGATCAAGAAACAACTCATGGATTTTGTTATAGAGGTAGGATGCATTCCTATCTTCTGTAACAACACTAGTGCAATTAGTATGACGAAGAACCCGGTTCATCATAAGAGAACCAAGCACATCGATGTCAGATACCATTTTCTAAGATATAACTATGAAAAAGGAATGATCTCAATCTAAATCTATGCTACTGACAAACAAATTGCAGATATCTTTACTAAAGCACAGAGTAGGGAGCATTTTGAGAGAAACAGGCTAGAATTAGGGATGATTAAGATCACCTAATTGAAAAATAAAAAATGAGAAAAATAAAAAAAATATTTTTTTTGGCTAGAAACACTAAAATAGGCAACTAACCAGACTAATCATTACTCAGTATCATGTCTTTAATGCCATACTCTCTTGCCATGTATTAATATGATTCCTTGGTTACCAATGATGTTTTTCTATCTTTGTAAATTGAGGCAAATTAAAGACTCTAACACGATGAACCTGGTTCGTCGTTGCTGGTTCATCTGACTAACAAGGTACTTGCTCATCACTATACACTTATTGAAATAATTATAGTCACACATGAGCAGGATTCTATCTATATTTGGTACATTTCAAATTATCAGTACTTATCCCAAAATGAACCTGTTTCAAAGAGTCTCACCGAACCTTTATTATCCTAGATTTAGGGAGTCATAACCGTCTAATCTACTCACACTCTTGCAGCGATTAGACTCTCACTTAACCAAGAATTAAGCCCGTTGTGCATTTAATAACCACACCTTTAAAAATCCATCATTACTTTTCCTCTTCAAAAGCATAACCATCGAACCTAGTTCATCATTCCTCTCAAACCAAAGTGATCAATATTCTTCTCTCCCCAAATCATCATAACAATGTCTTCCACACCACTCCCTGCTTCATCTTCATCAACCACCCCTGATTACGGTGTCGGTCTTGAAGACACTGGCTCTAATTCTCCATCGATACACAGCTCACAATCTCCAACCAGGTCTTCAACCCCTCAAAACACTCAAGTTCCAGAACCCATTCCTGAACCCACTCCTTCACCCCAAACAGTTCCAGCCATTACACCAAGCCCCACTCCAGCCCCAGAAAATGTAGAGTGAAAATGTTAGCTAGAAACACAGTTCCTTCTTGTCCTCTTTCCAGGAAATTGAATGAAAAACTTCAAGCCAGTCAGGACCAAGATTCTAAAAATTCAAGCGAATCCTTCAAATCTGCAAATGAGGAAGCAGCAACTGGTTCATCTGATTCATAGAAGGCAAATCCTGAAATGGCTGAAAACAGGTTTATTTTGATTGGGCCTGTAGTGGATGTAGAAGTACCGGATAGGAGGAGGAAAATTGGGAAAAGAACAGAAACTGAGAGAGAGAGAATGGAGTTCTGAAAGGGGAACTAGGAAGGAAGGTGCCTCTCTGGAAATCTGTGGCCCCGCTTCTATGGTCGTTAAAGAGGGAGTCAAGGACATATGGGGAAGCAACTCTAGGGAAGCACCAGCAGGACTGGAAAGTCTACAACATGCAGAGGATGAACCTGGTTCATCCATTTAAAAAACTATGGCTGATTTGATGAAAAAGTTGGGGGAATCTTATAACCCCAAGAAGAAAAGAACCCCCAATTCCAAGAAAGATGATACACCAGTCCCAACCAAGAAGAGAAAGGCCTCTTCAACTGCTGATGCTCCTGCCCCTAAGAGTCGTGCTAATAGAAACACTGTTAGGCAAAGTGAAGAAGAAATGGAGAAAGCCATAAGAGAGAGCAAGAAGAAGAAAGCTACCAAGGGTAAGGCAAAAGTTGGGGAGCCTGTTGAGGCAGTTCAGGTTGATGATGATTAGATGGACCTGGTCCATCAGGAGGAACAACCAGCAAAAGTTGAGGTTGAGACACCAAAGCCCAAGAAAGCCAAGGCTTCATCCAAGAAGTCAGCGTCTGTGTCTGCCACACCGTCAACAGTTGTAAAGAGGACTATGTCTGAGTCAAAGAGAGTAAAGATTGTTGATGATGCTGAATTGAGTGGAGAGGAAGTGGAAGTGTCTGGTGAGGAGACTGACAAACTCACAATGTTTGGGAAGCGTACTATTTTTAAAGGGAACCTGTTTCGAGACCTTGAGGATTCAGGGATGACTTTCTTGGTAGATACCTTAGATGTGCAAGGGTGGAAGGACATGTTCCTTTATCTTGATGGCAGGTTGGCTAGGAATGAGCTGGTTGAGTTTATGGCCAACGCAACAGTTAAAGATGGAAGGGTATCTACAAAGTTTCAGGGAGTTGAGATTTCATTTGATGCAAAGGAATTATGGGACATATTGCATATCCCTTCTCAGGGGTATCTCTTCAAGGCAAAGGTGTCCTAGTTTGGATGGTTTGCCTTCATCCCTTCAAATCACAAGGTTTTTCTGTGAGAATGAGCAGGAACTGGAGCTCAGGGCAGTGTTTAAGAGTGAGGTGATGCCTCAACACAAACTGCTCTTTGAGTTTGTGATCAAATTTCTACTGCCTAGGCAAGAGCAAAGGCACATTGCCAGCTACATGGATCTCACCCTCATGGAGTGCTTGTACAGGGGTAAACAAATCAATTAGCCTGCCTTCATCATCCAGCTCTTGGACAGGGTTGTGAATGGAGCCAAGGCACATGCTATACCTTATGGGTTCATCCTAACTGATGTGCTTGCTCACTTCATGGTGCCAGTGAAGAAGGCTGAAATGGCAACTGCTAAGGACCACTTTGGGAAGAACACGCTACTGACTTGTGACTACATTGTGAATATTCCTGAGGATGAACCTGGTTCATCCAGGAAACTGGCTGTTAATAGCAAGTTCAGGACGCTTGTGCAGGAAGGTGAGGTCAAGGATGCGGAGATCCTTCATTTGAAAACTCGCCTTACAGAGGTTGAAGTTGAGCGGGATGCTTTCAAAGCTGATTTAGCTAAGGAAAGGGAGAAGAATGAGGGTGTGTTGCAACAAATTCTCTCCCTTCTTCAAGCTAAGAACACAACCTATGCCCCTTCCCAGCCTTAGGTGTCCAATGCTTCCAAAAACCCCTCTTTATGACCCAGTTTGGGATTGTCTAATTATGTTCTGCTTGTGTATTTTTGCTCATGGTTGTGGCTATCTTTATTTATTTTTGTGCATGGTGCCTGATCAATTATCCAATCAATGAATTTTGCAATTTTGTCATTGATTTTTTTCTCAGTTTCTTAAATAGCTTACATTTTTTGTTTCTTTTGATGATTAATTCATGCTTTGCACCTGCAGTTCCCTCAATGGCCATGAGTAATTATTAATATTCTAGTAAGTTTATCATTTTGCAACTTTTCGATGATGCCAAAAGGGGGAAGATATGTGCTTTCAAAATTTCAAGATTATTGTGATGTTTATAACCTAATGAACCTGGTCTCTCTATGATAAATGCTTAATACTATAAAAAGTGTCTATGTTGGATTGAAGTATTTACAGGGTTAAGCACAGAGTTTGTCATCATCAAAAAGGGAAAATATTTTGAATCAAGTCACTGCATGGTTTTGAAGAATGACAAATGACAACACAGTTGAACCAGGTCCATCATGGCAAACATAGTCAAATAGACCAGTTGGCACGGGAAGAGTCCATGCGCATGAGATAAACATCATCTCTGAATTAAGAGGTTATCTCCTAAGCAAAAAGGTTGCAAATTGATAAGGAGATGGAATTAGAATTCAGGAATGACAAAATCAAGATCAAGGAAGTTGAGATAAACTCAAACTCTTCCACCAAGGAAGAGTTGCAATATAACTGAACAACAACATCTCAACTACTGATTCTATAAATTGTTGAAGCATGCTGAAGTTTTTCACGCACAAACACATAAGTGAAACAAGAATTGAAAGCAAAATTACCAAAGCACTTTTGCAAGCAGTTCATGTGATGAATCCTTGTGCGACTCAAAATCTACTTGAACCAGCTAGAAGAACCAGATCTATATGTTGTCTTTTAGTCTAATTGTTTGTAGTAGGTGATTACATATTGTATCTTTCAGCTTTATCTAGAAGCAATTGTAATAGGTACACAGTGTTCAAGTAAGAGTTAACTTGAAGTTTTTCGCAAATAGCTAGAGGGTAGTTTGCCACAAAGAGATTAGAGTTAGTCCTTAGGTTTACAAAAGAGTTTATTTTGCAAGTGTTGTTTGGCTCATTGACATAGTGAAGAGTTTGGGAAAATCCTACTGGGAAGTAGGTCGTGGTTTTTTCACCTTTTGAGCTAGGTGTTTTCCACGTACAATTGTTGTGTTCTTTTATTTCTGCACTTACTTTTCGTAAACTGTAGAAGTTGGAACACCAAGAAGAAGCAGGTTCTTCTATTGAGTCTACACTCGAAAATTGGACACCACAAAAATCACCCCCTCTCTTGTGTGGTATTGACGTATAAAACAGCAAGAAGAAAAAGGTCTACACTAGTTTCAAGACCTTCAATGACTACTATGCACAAACGATACAAACAATCTACCACAATATCATCCCCCACCGGCGTAGACACATAAACAGGAACACTCAAGGAACCACGGGGCACAACAAAATACGAGGCAAAATATGATGACACATAAGAATAAGTAGACCCCGGATCAAACAAAACTGAGGCATTTCTATCACAAACTGAAATGATACCTGTAATAACAGCATCGAAGGACTCTACCTCAAGTCTATCTGGGAATGCATACAGTCAGGGCTGGGCTCCACCACCCTTAACTATGTCTCTGGTAGGACCTTTGATGGGTGGACCTCCACCTCTAGCGGGTTGGCCTCCACCCCTAGCGGCCTGACCTCCACCTCTAACAATCTGGCCCCCACCCCTTGCTACTTGAACCCTACCCCTGGCTGGCTGGGCAAATCGTACTTGAGCTGGTGCTGGAACAAAAGCACGAGAACCCTGATACTGAAGCCGATTACCTACATATTTTGGACAAGCTCTCTGAATATTCCCATATTCACCACACTAAAATCATCCATCCTGATATGAATATTTACCCTAACGAACCCGATGACCTCGATAATAACTCTACAGAGGAGGTGATCTAATAGGAGTTGAAGAAGCACTGTGGACTGGTTGAGCAGAAGGAGGTATATAAGAACCACGATCACCTGAAGTACCATGTGAGGCCTGAAGTGCTGAATAGAATGGCCAAGAAGACTAGCCTCTGCTAAATAAACCCCCACCTCCATATGAGGCGCCACTGGATCCACCGTAATGGCGAGGTCTTTTGTCTAACCCCTGACCTCCCATCTCAAGAACCGTCTCAAACCTCCTAGCCACATTAGCTGCATCCTGAAAAGATATCTCGGTCCCTCTCTCCTTGGCCATCTGCAACCTGATGGCTGAGTAAGGCCCTCAATAAATCACCTGAACCTCTCTCTCTCTCTCTCTCTATAGGAAACAAAAGAATAACATGTCTGACCAAATCCACAAAACGATTCTCATACTGAGTGAGAGTCACGCTGTCCTGCTGAAGTCGCTCAAACTGACGACGCTTCTCCTCCCGAGTAGTAATAGGCAAGAACTTGTCCAAAAAGAGATGCAAAAACTGATCCCAAGTCAAAGCATGTGATCCAGCTGTTCTAGTCAACAAGAAATCCCTCCACCATTTCTTGGCGAAACCTATCATCTGAAAAAGCAGCGAAATCGACCCCATTGGTCTCCAAAATACCCATACTCCGTAGAAACTCATGAAAACTATCCAGATATTCCTGAGGGTCCTATGAAATAGCCCCACTGAAATGAACGGGAAATAGCTTAATGAACCTGGCCAATCTCCACAAAGCATCGATGGACATAGCTGCCCCTCAAATAGGTGGCGCTGCAGCAACTTGCTGAATTACCCCAAACGGATTACCTACTGGGGTATGAACCTGAGGAGTGGTCTAAGTAGGAGTGTGAGTAACAGGAGTTTGAATCCCTCCCCCAGCCTAAGATGCGGTCACTGCCACGGGGAGTGTGCCAGTCTGAGCTACACTCTCCATTATGCCCACTAACCGGACCAAAGCGTCCCGAAGCACTAGGGTGAAAATAAACCCCTCTAGGACCTGAGTTGGTCCCGCTGAAGCTGTCTGAGCTGGAACCCCCTCATTAATCTCAATCTGGGGCTTCGCATTTGGGGCTGCTATTTGAGCAATGGGCTGGGTCCTGCCCCTGCCTCGGCCTCTGACCTGACCTTGGCCTCTGCTCCTGGTAGGAGCTATTTCTATTGCTGTTAGACCGGATTGTTGGTCAGCGGAAGAGGAAGCACGTGTTCTCGTCATCTGCGAGAGAATAGAAGAGTTCAATCAGTATTCGAGATAACAAGAATTGCATGATAGAATATAAATAAAAATGGAGTTTGTTCCTAGTTTGATAACCTCTAAGAGATAAGTACAGACGTCTCCGTACCGATCTTTTAGACTCTATTAAGCTTGTTCGTGAATTGGGAGACCTAAGCAACCTAGAGCTCTATAGCAATTTGTCACGACCCAAATTCCCAACCTTAGGAATCGTGATGGCGTCTAACACCACACTTGCTAGGCAAGCCAATGTTAGAACTTAATTAACCATTTTCTTTCGAATATTTACTTTAAAAAAATAAGATAATTAATAAATTAAATCTAATAATTTCCAATAAATAAATTCATGAATAGTAAAAATAATCAATAATTAAACTGAACCACAAACGAAATATACACTATAAAAAACTACCCAAGGTTTGGTGTTACAATTCACGAACTACTAAGAATACTACAAATAATGGGCTGAAAGAATTATGTATATGTTTTGAATGATGAAAAACAGTTTCTATAAAATAAAGAGAAGACTGCAGGAATCTGCGGACGCCAGCAGATCTACCTCATTCTCCGAATGATGATGTCAGCTACTAAAATCTCCTAACTCTAGCTGGTACCTGGATCTGCACAAAAAGTGCAGAGTGTAGTATCAGTACAACTGATCCCATGTACTGAGTAAGTGCGGAGCCTAACCTCGACGAAGTAGTGACGAGGCTACGGCGGGGCATTAAAAATATAACCTGTGAACAATATATAATAAAGCAAGAAGGAAATTCTAACATAAACAAAACAATAAATCGTAGAAACAAATAAAATAACTCAGCCACCTTTTCCATGTCTTAGCAATAACAAATTCTCAAAACCTCAGGGATGCTTAGCGTGCAGATTTTGAGCAGTTATACCAGGTTACCATGACTGTATCGGAGTATGCAGTCCGTTTCAGTGACGGCTCGTCATGCACCAGCTTTGGTTATCACGATTAGAGAGAGGGTTCGACGTTTCATTGAGGGACTCCACCCCAGTATTCGGAACAGTATGGCCAGAGAGTTGGAGACAGATATCACTTACCAACAGGCTATGAGTATTGCCCGGAGGATTGAGAGTATGTTAGCCCGAGATAGAGAGGAGAGAGAGGCCAAGAGGTCTCGAGAGACTGGTCAATTTTTGGGTGTTTGTGCACCAACAACATGCTATGGTAAGGGTTTTGTGACTCGCCCTATCCATTCAACTCTTCAAGCAACCAGTGGTATTCTAGCTCCTCCTAGACCTCAGGAGCCTTATTATGCACCACCAGTATCATATGTGCCTCCTGCTCGAGGTGCTATCACCGGTCAGTCCAACAGGCTAGTTCAGAGTCAGCACCAGCTGCCACATCCTCTGAGTGGTTGTTTTGGGTGTGGTGACCCTCGCCACGTGATCAGAGATTTCCCCAGAGCTAGGAGAGGTGCACCATCTCAGTATTATCAGGCCCCACGTGCTCCACCGGGTCCTTCAGCTATTCTTGTAGCCCCAACTGCTACCCCACCTTCTCAGACAGCTCGAGGTGGAGATCAGGGAGGTCGAGGTCGCCCTAGAGGGGGAGGCTATGCCAGGTATTATGCTCTTCAAGCCCATTAAGTGGTCGTTGCTTCAGATTCAGTCATCACAGGTATTGTCCCTGTTTGTCATAGAGATGCATCGGTATTATTTGATCAAGGCTCTACGTATTCATATGTGTCTTCTTATTTTGCTTCACATCTGGGGATATCTCAGGATTCTTTGAGTTACCCCGTTTATATTCCTACTCCCGTGGGAGATTCTCTTGTTGTGGACCTCGTATATCGGTCGTGTTTGATTGTTATCAGTGGTTTGAGACCAGGGCTGATTTGTTATTACTGAGTATGGTAGACATCGATGTTATCTTGGGAATGGACTGGTTGTCGCCCCATTATGATATTCTTGATTGTCGCGCTAAGACCGTAACGCTGGCTATGCCAGGTTTACCGAGGTTATAGTGGAGAGGTTCCTTAGAGTATACTCCCCGCCGAGTTATTTCCTTTCTTAAGGGTCAGCAGATGGTGGAGAAGGGGTGTGCTGCGTACTTAGCCTATGTGAGAGATATTAGTGTTGATAACCCTTCAGTTGAGTCAGTTCCAGTTGTGCGAGACTATCCCGATGTTTTTCCAATTGATCTTCCAGGAATGCTGCCGTCAGAGATATTGATTTCGGCATTGATTTATTACCGGGCACTCAGCTCATTTCCGTTCCTCCCTATCATATGGCTCTTCCTGAGTTGAAGGAGTTGAAGGAGCAGTTGCAGGAGTTGCTTGATAAGGGTTTCATCACACCCAGTGTATCACCTTGGGGTGCTCCGGTATTATTTGTGAAGAAAAATGATGGTTCGATGCTTATATGTATTGATTACCTACAACTGAATAAGGTTACAGTGAAGAATAGGTACCCATTGCCTCGCGTTGATGATTTATTTGACTAGTTACAGGGTGCTAGGGTATTCTCCAAGATTGATCTTCGTTCGGGCTATCATCAGTTGAAGATTCGGGAGCTGGACATTCCGAAGACCGCATTTAGGACAAGATTTGGCCACTATAAGTTCCTTGTTATGTCATTTGGGCTGACGAATGCCCCAACAGCCTTTATGCACCTGATTCACAGCGTATTTCGTCCTTATCTTGATTCCTTCGTCATCGTGTTCATTGATGACATCTTGGTATATTCTTGATCCCAGGAGGACCATGAGCAGCATTTGAGGACTGTGCTTCAGACTTTGGGGGAGAATAAATTGTATGCCAAATTTTCTAAGTGTGAATTTTTGCTTGATTCTGTGGCATTCTTAGGCCATGTGGTGTCCTTTGATGGGATCAAGTTAGATCCAAAGAAGGTGGAGGTAGTGCAGAGTTGGCCTAGACCATCTTCAGCTACTGAGATTCGTAGTTTCCTTGGTTTGGCTGGGTACTATTGCCATTTTGTGGAAGGATTTTCATCCATTGCAGAACTTATGATCAGGTTGACCCAAAAGGGTGTTGTGCTCCGGTGGTCTGAGAAGTGCGAGGAGAGATTTCAGAAGCTCAAGACAGCTCTAACTACAGCTCCAGTGTTGGTATTGCCTACGGGCTCATGGTTCTACACAGTCTATTGTGATCCTTCGAGGATTGGCCTTGGGGAGGTGTTGATGCAGGACAATAGGGTGATTGCCTACGCCTCCAGAAAGTAGAAGGTGCATGAGAAGAACTATCCAGTTCATGATTTCGAGTTGGAAGCGATTGTGCACGCCTTGAAGATATGGCGTCATTATGTATACGGTGTTCCCTGTGAGATCTTCACTTATCACCGGAGTTTGCAGCACATATTCAAGCAGAAGGACCTCAATTTGCACCAGCGTAGGTGGTTGGAGTTACTCAAGGATTATGACATCACTATATTATACCACCCGAGAAAGGCCAATGTGGTGGCCGACACATTGAGTCGTTGGGCGGAGAGTTTGGGGAGTTTGGCATATCTTCTGGTAGTTGAGAGGCCCTTAGCCTTGTATGTTCAGTCCTTAGCTAGTTAGTTTGTGAGATTGAATCATTCTGAGCCGTGCCGGGTATAAGCTTGTGTGGTTGCTCGATCTTCTCTTTATGACCGTATTAGAGAGCGCCAATATGATGATCCCAATCTTTTAGTTCTTCAGGATAGAGTTCGGCGGGGTGATGCCAAGGATGCGACTATTGGTGATGATGGCGTGATGAGGAGGCAGGGCCGTATCTGTGTGCCCAATGTAGATGGGCTTTGGGAGTTGATTCTTGAGGAGGCCCATAGCTCGCGGTATTCCATCCACCCGGGTACCACGAATATGTACCAGGATATGAGACAGCACTATTGGTGGCGAATGATGAAAAAGGATATAGTAGAGTTTGTAGCCAAGTGTCTCAATTTTCAGCAAGTCAAATATGACCATCAGAGACCGGGAGGGTTACTTCAGCAAATTGAGCTTCCAGAGTGGAAGTGGTAGCGGATCACCATGGACTATGTGGTTGGACTCCCTCGGACTTTGAGGAAGTTCGATGTTAGTTTGGTGATCGTGGATCGCTGACCAAATCAGCCCATTTCATCCCAGTGTTGACTACATATTCCTCCGAGAGGTTGGCTGAGATTTATATCAGGGAGATCGTTCACCTCCACTGTATTCCAGTATCTATCATTTCAGATAGAGGTACATAGTTTACTTCATGGTTCTGGAGAGCCGTTCAGCAGGAGTTAGGTACTAGGGTGGAGTTGAGTACAACCTTTCACCCTCAGAGAAACAGGCAGTCTGAGCGCACGATTCAGATTCTTGAGGATATGCTCCGTGCCTGTGTGATGTATTTTGGAGGGTTATGGGACCGATACTTTCCACTTGCAGAGTTTGCTTATAATAACAGCGACAAGTCCAGCATTCAGATGGAGCCGTATGAGGCTCTGTATGGTAGGAGGTGTAGGTCTCCAGTGGGATGGTTTGATGGGTACAGATTTGGTCCAGGATGCCCTGGACAAGGTGAAGGTGATTAAAGAGAGTCCTTGCACAGCTCAGTCCAGGCAGAAGAGTTATGCGGACCAGAAGGTTTGTGATTTGGCACTTATGCATGGTGATCGGGTTTTGCTTCGGGTATTGCCTATGAAGGGCGTCATGAGGTTTGGGAAGAAGGGTAAGCTGAGTCCAAGATTTATTGGTCCTTTTGAGGTATTACAGCGGGCTGGGGAGGTTGCTTATGAGTTCATCCGGTATTCCATGTCTCTATGCTCCGGAAGTATCACGGTGACCCGACCCATGTTTTAGATTTCAGTTCAGTCTAGTTGGACAAGGATCTATCATATGTTGAGGAGCCTGTAGCTATATTGGATAGGCAGGTCAGAAAGCTCAGGTTGAAGAATATTGCATCAGTCAAGGTTTAGTGGAGGGGTCATCCGGTCGAGGAGGCGACTTGGGAGACCGAGAAGGATATGTGCAGGCAGAGTACCCTCATCTTTTCACAGCTTCAGTTATGTCTCTAAACTCTTTCGAGGACTAACGATTTTCTTGAGAGGGGGAGAATGTAACGACCCGGTCGGTCGTTTTGAGAGTTAGCGCCCCGATCCCTTAATAACTGTTTCTCCCATGTCAGTTTTTTCTTTTAAGACTTGACGAAACATTGAGTTGGGAATTTCGGAGAGATTTTGGACACATAGTCCCTATATGTGAGTTTAAGCTTTAGAAATCGGGTCATAGTTGGAACTGTGCGAAGGTGAATCCGAAATAGAATTATGTCGACTCCGTTAGCTCCTTTTGGTGATTTCAGGGTTAGGAGCGTGATCGGGATTTTTTCGAGGTCTGTAGTAGATTTAGGCTTGAATTGGCGAAAGTTGGAATTTCGGCGATTTCAGCCGATATGTGAAATTTGGATATTTGGCTCAGAATGGAATTCCGAGAGTGATTGTAGGTCTGTAATGTCATTTATGACATGTGCGTAAATTTGAGGTCATTCGGACTAGTTTTGTCGTGTTTCGGCATCGATTGTGGAATTTAGAAATTTCATAAGTTCTTAGGCTTGAGTTCATGCATAACTGGTGATTTTGATGTTATTTGATGTGTTTTGAAGACTCGGATAAGTTTGGATAAGGTATTAGGACAGGTTGGTAGGTTTGGTTGAGGTACCGGGGGCCTCGGGGATGTTTCGGATGCTCAACGGGTGATTTTTGAATCTTGGAGAACAACTAAACCACTACTGGTTCTGGTGTCTTGCACCTGCGGACGGGGAACCGCAGGGGCGGTGTTGGGGTTCGCAGGTGCAGATTTAGACAAGGGTTGCCAGGCTTGTATTGGTAAAAAGAGCTTCACGCGTGTAATAATTTTGATGACTCAGCAATCTATGTGGAACAATGAAAACGTGACAACTGGACGAGACTTCATGGAAAGGTACAAGGCAAAGAGGCACGGAATAGCATATCCACGGGGTAATCAGACCCGGTAAGAATGAATCCAGGCAGAATAAAGGGCAGATTCGGAGATCTTCAATTAATGAGCCAAACGTTACATAACCTTCACGCAACAGTTACGGTTAATCATTGTAACGTTACATTAATGCCATTATTAGCCATTAATGCTCAATCAATGAAAAGGGTAGACGTTATATTAAGAAATTCCCTATATAAGGGACTAAAATATAACTTGTAAGTACACATTCGAACTACTATTGCAATATACTTACTTTTTACGCATCTTATTGCTTTCTATTTACGAACTTTCTTGCAATTATTAGCTTATATCTTGGTTATCAAAAACCTGTGTTCTTCCTAAAATAGCTTTGGCAGAGAATCTAATTCTTTGGTTAAACAAATTGGGACCTTCCGGACGAGAAACTCATCCCATGTTCAAAAACGCCCGGTTAGAATATAGACAATCAAATAGAGATATGAGCTCATCCTCATCAAGATCTAGAAAGGATCGGATGAATGAAACTGAGGTAATACAAGAATTGGAGACTACAACTTCAATGTAAGTACTTCTGAATTAATTACAGTATTGAGAAATATGGGCGATAAGGTTCGATGCCCAAAGAAATGAGGTCAAACCAAATAGAAGGAATCCAGACTTCTGGTGTGAATTCCATAACGATCATGGACACAGAACGTCAGATTGTAGATTTTTGCAAGGTGAGGTAGAACAATTATTAAAACAGGGCTATCTAACAGAATTTTTTAGTAAAAAAGATAAACAGGCATATGTGAAGATCAGGCAGGAGCCCCCAAAACCACCATCTCCAAAGAGAACAATGAATGTGATACATGGAGGTGAGGAGGTGAACGGAGTAGTTTGCAAAAGAACCACAAAATTCACAATTACACACGGGGAGAGGATTCGTGAAGACTTAGAAGCAGAAATTAATGGATTAAATGCTTCCGTACAATGATGCACTAGTAATATCCCTACTTATACATGACACTAACGTAAAAAGAGTGTTGATTGATCCGGGTAGCTCAGTCAACTTCATTTTGTCGAGAGTTGTGGAAGATATGCTAATGGAGGATCAAGTAATCCCAAAAGCACGAGCCTTATCTGGGTTTGACAACTCTACGGTCATAACAAAATGGGAAATTGAGCTTAGCACCTATACAGAGGGAGTAATCAAAAATACTAGATTCCAAGTCATTGATATTGATATGTCCTATAATGTAATCATGGGGAGACTATGGATCCATGACATGAAAGCTATACCATCTACATTACATCAGGTAATTAAATTCCTTTCCGAATGGGGAATTAAACAGATTTGAGTCGATCAGCAAACCTCAATGAATATAAATTCTGTAGCATACTTAAACAAAAAAGAAGAAGCGGAGAAATCAAAAGACGAGAAAATCTCTCAAATAGGTACGGAAACAACTATTAATCAAACTGCTATCCAAATAGGTACGGAAGAAGATAGTCATGACAAGGTGAACCAATTCACCTCGTAAGAAGTATCAAAACATACAGACATGGATTCCAGACCTGATGTCATTCAGGAACCAGAAGAGGACGAGCATATTAAAACAACTATGGATGAGCTCGAAGATGTTCCACTGTTCGAGCAGAAGCCCGAACAAAAATTCCACATAGGCACGAGGCTAAGACCCAGCAGAAGAGGTAAGTTAATTGAATATTTAAGAGATAATGCAGATTGCTTTACTTTGTCCCATTCAGACATGATAGGTATTCCTCCAGATGTGATGACTCATAAACTAAATGAAGCTCCATCCTTCGTGCATGTCAACCAAAAGAAAAGAAAGAAAGGACCATTCAAGAACCAAGTGATCGATGAAGAGGTACAGGAACTCTTGAAAATTGGTTCAATATATGAGGTAAAATATCCCAATTGGTTAGAAAATATTGTAGTGGTGCCCAAAAAGAATGGTAAATAGAGGGTATGCGTAAATTACACAGATTTAATAAAGCATGTCCTAAGGACTCATTTTCATTACCGCACATAGATCAAATGATTGATGCCACTGCAGGTCATGAATTGTTAAGCTTTCTAGATGCATACTCTGGTTATAATCAGATTAAAATGGATCCCTCAGACGAGGAAAAAGCTTCCTTTATTACAAACAGAGGAACTTATTGTTACAAAGTCATGCCTTTTGGCCTGAAAAATGTTGGAGCCACGTATCAAAGGCTAGTGACCAAGATGTTCCAGGAACATCTGGGAAAACGATGGAGGTACACATTGATGACGTGCTGGTGAAATCAACACAAGCAAAAGATCATTTATAGCATTTTTCAATTACCTTGGATATCCTACGCAGGTATAATATGAAACTGAATCTAGAAAAATGCGCTTTTGGCTTGGAATCAGGTAAGTTTTTGGATTTTCTTATATCAATTAGAGGAATAGAAGTAAATTCTGCTCAAATTAAAGCTATTGATGAAATACCCAATATACTTACGAGCAAAAAAGAAGTTCAAAGACTAACAGGAAGAATTGCAGCCTTAGGAAGATTTATCTCCAAGTCCTTGGAGAAGAGTTTTAAATTTTTCTCAGTTCTTAAAAAGCAGAATCAGTTCGAATGGACTAAAGAATGGCAACAGGCTCTCAAAGATCTGAATGCCTATCTATCAAAACCCCTGTTGCTGTCTAAGACAAAAGAGGGAGAAAGGTTGTATGTCTATCTTGTCGTTTCAGAAATTTCCATAAGTGCAATACTGGTAAGAGAAGACAAAGGTAAACAGTCTCCAATTTATGATGTAAGCAAGTCTCTATTAGATGCTGAAACTAGATATCCACATCTAGAAAAATTAACCTTAGCTTTAATAATGGCAGCTAGAAAATTAAGAAAATATTTTCAATGCCATCCAATCACTGTTGTGACCTCATACCCATTGAGAAATATTCTGCATAAATGTATCAGCCTAGGACTGCTATAAAGTCTCAAATTTTAGCTGATTCCGTCGCTGATTTTAATACTAGCATAATCCCTGAAATGGAAAAAGAGTTACAACTCTTTAACGTGGCTAATCCAGGAATTTGGACCCTATTTACTGACGACTCTTCTAATGTAAAAGGAGCCGGCTTGGGAATTGTTTTAATATCACCTACGGGTGAAAAGATACTACAATCTATTAAATGTTATCCCATAACTAACAATGAAGCAGAGTACGAAGTTGTCATTGCAGGGCTTGAACTGGCACGATAACTCTCTATCGAGCAAATCGTGATCAAAAGTGACTCTCAACTAGTGGTGAACTAGATGCAGGGGACTTACACGGCTAGAGAGGCCCGGATGCAACAATCTCTGGAAAAGGCACGAGACCTGGTAAGACAATTCCAGTCATGGAAAGTTATACAAATACCCAGGGAGGAAAATGCAGAAGCGGATGCATTAGCTAACCTCGCAGCAGTTGCGGAAGTGAAAAATAAAGACAATGCAATTTTCATACACCTATTTCACTCAGCAATCAACCAGGATAAAAATGAGGTAACATTTAACCATTTAACCTGTGACTGGAGAAACAAAATTTTAAACTTTTTGCAGAATGGCACCGTACTCGAGGATAAGAAAGCAGCTCAAGCACTTCGCCGAAAAGCTGCACGGTACTGCCTCATTCATGACACATTATACCGTAAAATGTTTGGAGGTCCCTTAGCTAAATGCCTCGGACCCAATCAAACAGAGTTCGTTATGAAGGAAGTACACGAAGGACACTGCGGAAACCACTCAGGAGCAAGATCCTTAGTCAAAATCCTAATCAGAGCAGGGTACTATTGGCCAAAAATGGAAGAAGAGGCTGAGAGTTTTGTAGCTAAATGCGACAAATGCCAACGATTTGCAAGTAATATGTATCTACCAGCAGAGCTACTTCACCCAGTAATATCGCAGTGGCCATTCATGAAATGAGGCATGGACATAGTGGGACCTCTTCCCTTAGCTAAAGGAAAGGTACGGTTCTTACTTGTATTAACTGATTATTTCACAAAGTGGGTGGAGGCAGATGCTTTTAAACAGGTGCGAGAAAAATAAGTGAAGAGCTTCATAAGGCGAAACATAATATGCCGCTTTGGAATACCGAAGAAGATCGTATGTGACAATGGCCCACAATTCATAGGCTCACAAATCACAGAATTCTTTGAAAGTTGGAAAATCAATAGAATCGCTTCATCACCATATCACCTCGTGGCTAATGGCCAAGCCGAGTCAACAAACAAAGTCATCCTTAAAAACCTGAAGAAACGGTGGGAAAGATCCAAGGGAAACTGGCCAGATGAGCTACCGGTGGTATTATGGGCTTATAGGACTACTACAAACATAGCTACAGGAGAGACTCCATTTGCGCTTGTTTACGGTGCAGAAGCTTTAAATTGGTGGAAATTGGCGAACCAAGCATAAGGTTCACAACAGCAACGGAAGAAACAAACAACGACGAGTTGAGAACCAACCTGAATTTTCTCGAAAAAAGAAGAGAAGTTGCACTAATACTTATGGAAGCTCAAAATCAAATTATAGAGCGATATTACAACAGAAAATCTCACCTCATATATATCAAAATTGGGGACTTCATTATCAAGAAGGTCTTCCAATCAACGAAGGAAGGTGGTGCAGGAAAGCTAAATCCAAATTGGGAAGGACCTTACAAAGTCCGTGTCATTGCTGGAAAAGGCGCTTATGAGTTGGAGGCTATGGACGGCAGAATCCTAAACCAGTTGGAATGCTTTTCATTTGAAGAAGTACTACTTTTGAGTAAAAGGAATACCCTCGGTCAGGTATCATTACGTTCGATTTTACTTTTATACAGTTAAAATTATACTAACCATTTTAGATGATAGGCAAAAGCTAACCCATCGCCAGATGATAATATTAGACCTGCATAGACACGAGGAAGTAACTGAATTCCCGGTCTAGGGTTACAACTTTCTGATGAATGTTTTAAAGGGTTAAGCAGTCATCATCTAAAAACTATATACCTTCAAGTCCCGTATGTTTTTCTTTTACAGGAAAAGGACCACATGAAAGGAATAGTCAAGTGCTCGAGATTTTATTCTTCAAAGCTCAAACACTTGGAGGACTATACAGTATTGAAGGCAAGGATAAAGCAAAGAAGACTATCAAAAAAGTCAAAAGCTCGAGCTTGAAGATCCATCTTCCCAACAAGTCAAGTACTATGAGCGAAGTCAAAGAGCCAAAGACTCAAAACACAAAGCCTGACTCAAAAACCTTCGAAAAACATATTAATAAATGTAAATGAATGTTTCAAAAAACACATTCGTAAATGTAAACGAATGTTCGGGTTAAAGGAAAAATATTATTTACGGGTAAAAATGCACATCTTTGTACTTACTCAAAAAACTGTTGTAAATAAAAACAGTTACGGATGAAAGATCACTATCCTTGTACTTATTCAGAACACTGTTATAAATGAAAACAGTTACGGATGAAAGATCATTATCCTTATACTTATTCAGAAAACTGTTGTGAATGAAAACAATTACGGATGAAAAAGCATTACCCTTGTATTCATTTAAAAATTGTTATCAAATAAAAACAGTTATGGGTAAAAACTCATACCCTCGTATTTAAAAACTGTTATAAACAAAAACAGTTATTCCCTTGTGCTAATTCGAAAAGACTGTTGAAAAATAAAAACAGTTACGAGTACAAGTTCATATCAAACTTGTTGAAAGAAAAAACAGTTGCAAATTGAGTTATAGACGATACACAAACACATGTGAAATGTTATGAAAGTTCAAAGAAAAAAACTTTCTTCAAAACATTGTTAAAGAAAAACATGTGAAAATTCCTATCTCTCTTTTGTATATCTACACCATTATGAAGTTGAGACGTCTTCTTCATTAAGTGTCGAACAAAAAAAGGCCCTCTTTTATAAATCGTGCTTGTTGCAAAAAGGTACCAACAATCTATGTCACGACCCAAAATCCATTAAGGTCGTGATGGCGCCGGATACCACTGTCGGACAAGCCAACACAAATGATTAAATTAAATTCCTATTTTAACGTTTGAAATTTGTTAATTTTCATTTCATTTCATAACAAGTGAATAAAATTTCGTTAAATAAATACGGTATATTAACAATCCAGTTTAATAAATACATCCCAAACACATCCCAGAACCCGGTGGCACAAGTGCATGAGCAAATTTCTAAGAATTTTACAAATACTAAATACTTGTCCGGAATACCAACTGGACAAGGAATTTAAAATAATTACAATACATCCGAGGGAGACTCTATCGGCTGCGGGTCGTCTCAGGATGGTGCAGCTCGTCTAAGTCTCCAAGTCAGCCACATCTCTGCGTCAAGCAGGACCATTATCTATTAATGTACCTGTGAAATAAAGATTCACAACAAGTGTAGCATGAGTACGAAAACAACGTGTACTCACTAAATATCCCACCTAACCTCGAAGAGGTAGTGAGGTCAATTTAATAAGAATAAAGGGTGAAACTGAGAATGAATATCATAGGCAATTTAATACAAATGATAGGAAATAGCAACTTCTTTCACATTTAAGAATTTAAATGTTCGTCATTCCAGTTGACAATTCATAATTTTCAGGCCAGTAAACATGTATAAATCACAGGAAGTACGCAACAATTACCATGCGCAAGAAATGCCGAGGGTCGAACGGCGTGTACCAACAATAATAAAATGTGCACTGCCGAAG
This sequence comes from Nicotiana paniculata, assembly GCA_005239505.1. Taxonomy (NCBI): domain Eukaryota; kingdom Viridiplantae; phylum Streptophyta; class Magnoliopsida; order Solanales; family Solanaceae; genus Nicotiana; species Nicotiana paniculata. The sequence goes on along the minus strand of ML344929.1, from coordinate 15,414 downwards.
GGTCGAACGGCTCGAACCATAGATGCATCTATTTTTTCCCCGCTCGCGAATCGATCATGCGACGTGGTCATATATAAATAATGGAGTTATCCTTCTCGTGAATCATACAAGCGACTCAGGTACTCGTAGATACACATATTCACACAATAAATCCACATGTTTATTAGGAAAACAGTTTCCCAAGGAAGTGATAAAATTCTCTTTAAATAAACATGAAGATAGTATTTAAATCATTTTCGGAAATTCATCTGCCAAGTTTGATAAGGTTTTAAATATTACAAATTTATTAGGAACACAATTATGCAAGGAAGAATAAATTCTCTATCTAAGTGACTAGGAAAAGTAAACTCTAATTTTCTTAGGAATTCATTTACTAATTCGATAATATTAACAGTCCAATATCATTGACAAGATTACAAGTACTACAAGTAAAGAAATGCTAGTGGGTCCTATGCATGGACTCCCATGACCTCGTATGTACGTAGACCCCGCAACTAGTAGCAATTATTCAATTAGTTCACCTATAGGGACAATTCCCCCTCACAAGGTTATAAAGGAGACTTACCTCGCTCCGAAATTCGATAACCGGCCTCCAAGCCCTTCCGGTGACTCCAATTGATGCACAACGCCCCAAAACTATCCAAATAACGGGCAAACCAATAAAATTCACTCTAATACTTGTACCAATTCAAATTATATAAATTCCCAAATCTGCTCGAAAAGTTGACCAAAATGCCCTCCGGCCCACGTGCCCGTATTCCGAAATTTTTCGAAGATAATGCTTACCCATAGCTTTACTAACTCAAATACATAATATACTCTAATTTTCATGCTCAAATTCGTGGTAAATGTCCAAAATACCAAATTCTAGGTCTTCTCCTAAAATCCCAAATTTATACAAATTTTCCATGTCTAAATCCAAGTAAGATCACATATTTAACTCGAAAATGAGAAGAATTCACTTACCTAGAGATACTTGATGAAAATCCTCCCTTGAAGCTCCCCAACATCGCCACACCAAATGAAAGAATGAAAGAAATGGCCAATTTCTCGTTTTAAAATGGGACATTGCCCAGCACTGCCCCTCTATGTGATCGCATAAAAGCCACCGCGATCGCATAGGCCAAACCTTGCTCCCTCCAATTTTTTATTACGAGATCGCACTGCCATTCCCAGATGCCTCCCTAGTTCCTTCTTCGCGATCGCTGCCTTCCCACTGCTTTCGCACAAGCCAATCCAGCAGCCCCAGGTTCCTCCTCGCAATCGCACACCACCTCCTACGGTCGAATAGGCCAAAATCTCTCCCTTCAATTTTACTTCTCAGCGATCGCACTCCTAAGGATGCGATCGCAATTCACACCAGATGCACCAGCAAACAGCAACAACCAAACAATTTGAAATGACCTAAAACCATCCTGAAACACATCCAAGGCCCCTGGGACCCCATCCAAATCACACGAATCAGTCCCATAACATCCCACGGACTTGCTCAAGGCCTCAAATCACACAAACAATGCTGAAACCATGAATCGCACTCCAATTCAAACTTTATGAACTTTGAAATTTCAAACTTCCACATTCGATGCAAAAACCTATCAAGTCACATCCGATTGACCCCAAAATTTGCAAACAAGTGATATTCGACATTACGGGCCTGCTCCAACTTTTGGAATTGAATTCCGACCCCTATATCAATTTCCACTTCAAGTCGGATTTCTCTTAAACCTTCAGATTTCTATCTTTAGCCAAATAACTTCAAAATGACCTACGGACATTCGAATTCACTTCCGATCGCGCTCCCAACTCCAGAATCACCATACAGAGCTATTCCCAGACACGAAATTCCAAACGGATATCAATATCACTAAAATGCACTTCAACCCAGACTTATGATATTTCTTCAAAATTGCTAACTTCCACAATATATGCCGAAACGCTCCCGGTTTATCCAAATCTCAATCCGAACATACTCCCAAGTCAAAAATCATCGTATGAACCTGATGGAACCTTCAAATCCTGATTTGGAGGTCGTTTACTCAAAATTCCAATCTTAGTCAATTCTTCCAACTTAAGGCTTCCAAAATGAGAATTTTTCTTTCCAAATTGACTCCGAACCTCCTGCAATTAAATTTCGACAACAACCACAAGTCATAATACTTGAAATGAAGCTGCTCATGGAATCAACCCGTCAAACGATGCGCTAGATCTCAAAACGACCGGTCGGGTCGTTACAATCTAACTATTTTTTAAATGCAAAGTCAAAAACTCAGAGGTAAACCAAAAACCTCAAAAAGAAAGCATGCAAAAACTTAAGAGTGAAACAAAAACTCGAAGAAAACTAAAGACATGCTAATATTGATATTATTATATTACGGCAAAATAAACTAAGTGTTAACTTAGTCTATGCCGGATTAATTTTTACATTGATTGCCCCTAAGTTGTCAGGTCGGGACGTACAAAGGATCCAACTTTACCCCCGATAGGACTCAGGATAACAACCAATTGATACAAATAAATAAAAAAGAACCAAGTTCTTTAAACTTTTTTAGATGGGGGATTGTATTCACTGGCAGGAGGAGTAGCTTGAGATGGAGAGACACGAGCAGCAGGGACCTCAACCTCTAGTGAAGAGGGATTTTGACTTTGTTGAGACTTCTCAATTGTCTCTTTGGTTTTAGCAATTTCGGCTTGCAAGTATAAACCCTCTTGGCCCATTTTCGTAAATATGTCAAGACATGCATTCAGATATGCCCGGCTAACATCGACGGCTGCTTTGTCTTCAAGAGCTTCATTATCCTTCTCCCATTGTTCAGCTTCAGCTCTTAACTCATCTCTTTCATCCACGACAGCATCGTGAGAGAAATGTAAAGGAGCAAGAGACCTTTCAAAAAACTAGACCTTCTCCAAAGAGTTACGGAGGTCTTCCTGGGTTTGAGTGAGCAATTGAATAAGTTCACCGGAGTACTCCTCCTTCTGGTCCAATGAGGCCTTCAGGATCCTAATCTCCTCAGAGGCACGGGAAAGCTGCTCTGCAAATGAAGACTCTAAGACACTTTTATCCTTGCCTGCCTGGTTCGAAGACACCTTCTCAATGGCCAATTCTGTTGTCATAACCCTAATTTGCTGCCTTAAGGTACAGTTTTGTTCCTCCACTGCCTCCATGTCAATTTGTAGACTCTGGTACTGCTCCTTCCAATTGTCTGCCTCGATACGGAAATTCTTTGCTGCTTGCTCCATTTGAGAGACCCTCTTCATTAATTCTGTGCCTACAATATTGATCTACAAAAGAAGATAAATTAGATACGTTAAGAATGTATATGAATACATGTAAAGTATAGAAAATTTTACCTTTAAAGAAGAGTGCAAAGTCTCGTTCATCCAAGTGAGGGAACCGTGGCTTCCCAGCTTAGATCTCTCAGTCGGGCCAATTAATGGTTTTAACCATACGTTAGCCTGGCTAGACTTTTTCAAGAGGCTACCCACTGCTGGAACCTCTATTATAACCTGCCTCATCTCCCCCCCTGTTGGAAGACCCTACTTCTATAGCAGAAGTCACAAAAGCGGGGAGATATGAAGGAGCCATAGGCAGAGTAGGCTGAGAAGCATAAATAGCCACGGGAGCAGAAACAGCAACAGGAGCGGGAATAGCCATGGGAGCAGAAACAATAACGGGAGCAACTGAAGGAAGTTCTTTAGGAGCAGGAGGAGAGAAAATAGCAAGAGGGTCTTCGTTAGAAATGGTATCAAAACCTTCACGGAACAGGAGATCAACGGATTCACGAAAAGAAGAGGGAGTTGCATCTTCTGGGGAAAAAGTTCGGATTTAGGCACGGGAGGGTCAACAACAGGTGCAGACTAATCATCAGAGACCACCTTCCTCCTATGTGGCCTGTGGACCAGCGAACCCTCATCTTCCTCCTCCTCCTCCTAAGTCCTGGAACCACTTGCTTTTCTTTTCGATGAGGAGGAACCAACAATGATCTCCTGGGCCCTTGCCAGGGACAACCTTGAAGCGCACACAGCTGCAGCAGAAATGGCCCGAGCAGCAAACCCTACCAAATGAAAGGGGTCAGGTACAATTAAAAAGAAGAAAGAAGTAAAAATAAAAACTTCACTGACCGTGGGTCTTAACCTTCCAGACAAACCTCCTAGAGAGGTATTTCCACGAACGTTATTCTAAAGGAGCGATTAACAAGAGTTTTTCTACACAATCGCGAAAATAGGAGACATTCTCAACGGTTCCCATGATTGCTGCAAAGAAAAAAATAGTTACGGTACTGATAAAGTATCAAAAACAAAGGAAAGGAATGTGAGCAAAATTGTACTCACGTGCAAGATTCCATTTCTCTGGGAAGGGGAGATTTTCTTCACCTACTAAACCTACAGTAGGAACAGCAACATACGGGAGAAACCACCCTCGGTCTTTATCATCATCAGGAATAACTAACACCCTTTTACTCCTCGCCGCAAAAGTAAAAACTCCTCGGAGGAACAACATCAGAGAATAGAGGTGAATGAGACGATAAAAAGTAAAGGGGACAGAAGCTAAATTGGCCAAATACATAAGGCACGCAACAAATCGCCACACGAGAGGACCGACTTTTCCCAAACAAACTTTGGAAAATCGACAAAACTCGATGATAACGGGGTCGATGCAAGGCTTGAATCCTAATGTAAAAGGATAAGTATAAACATAAGAATACCCAACCTTGTAAGAAGTTATTCTTTGATTACTATTGGAAACGAAAACAGAAAACTCAGGCTTCCAGTAACAGTCCCTGAGTACAAGAGACACTAAACCCTCGGTAATTTGGGTGGGAAGTGGGAAAGGTCGGCACTGTCATGAGAAGACACTGCTCCTTCAATGCCTGACTATCCCTAGCATAAGAAAACTCCGCAGGTATTATCTCATCAACCCTCGGCTCAAGCAGAGGTTCATTGTGTTCTCTACCTTTTGATGAAGATCTAGAAGCCCTAGCCCTTGGAGAAGATAAAGAAGCAGTATACCTAGAAGAAGATGGGGGACTAACGTGAGAAGAAGAAGAACCCCTGGAAGGAGTAGAACCGAAGATCCTAAGCCTACGACCTCTACTACTCCGTGTTGGAGCAGAAGAAGGAGTAACATCATCTACATTAATAACTCTCTTAGATTGTTGGTTTGAAGAAGACATATTTACAAAGACAAAGAATTTGCTAACGAAGAATGAAGGTTAGAAGTTTTTCGTGAAAGTAAAGAAAGGAAAAGGCTTATTTATATTCGAAGGAAACCGTCGAAAAATGGAAAAAACAATGATGTGAAAGTCATAATTGAATGACTGCTGCAGCCGCAAAAAGCCCTAAAAGGCGCTGAACAAATTGCATAACCAATACGGGAATACCACGTGGCATGAGCATTAAATGGAAGTGACAAGCGACCCCTACGTTCAGAGATAGATGAAGTGTTACGAGTGAAGCGGCGGAAAAATGCTCCCGCCATAAATGAGTATCCACTTACTAGTATTAATCGATAAATAAATGGTAAGTAGGGGGACTATCTGTACTGGTAAAAAAGAACTTCACACATGTAATAATTGCGATGATTCAGCAATCTTTGTGGAACAATGCAAACGTGACAACTGGACGAGATTTCATGAAAATCTACGAGGCAAAGAGGCACAGAATAGCATACCCGCGGGATAATCAGATACAGTAATCTCAACTTAATTGAGAAGATTAAGAGACACGGTCAAATAAATCCAGGAAGAATAAAGGGCAGATTCAGAGATCTTCAATTAATGAGCCAAACGTTACATAACCTTCACGCAACAGTTACGATTAATCATTGTAATGTTACATTAATGTCATTATTAGTCATTAATGCTCAATCACTGAAAAGGGTAGATGTTATATTAAGAAATTCCCTATATAAGGGAGTAAAATATAACTTGTAAGGACACATTAGAACTACTATTGCAATATACTTAATTTTTACGCATCTTAGTGCTTTCTATTTACGAACTTTCTTGCAATTATTAGCTTATTTATTGGTTATCAAAAACCAGTGTTTTTCCTAAAATAGCTTTGGCAGAGAATCTAATTCTTTGGTTAAACAAGGCTCGCAGGTGCGAACGGGTTTCTTTTTGTACATCAGTAATTAGACTAAATACAGTTGAGATATTAGGACCCTATAACATGATATCTAATGCACAGGTACAGATGCAGAATGATGCATATGCAGAATTCCTAAGCATGATTTCTAAATGCTCAGTAGTCACAGTATTAATCATGGTTTCAGAAGATGTTAGAGTGATAATTTTATTTTAATGTTGTTTAGCCTGGGACAAGATTTCTAAGCGTACATGGCAGTGTGGAACATGATAATAGAGAAGACTATTTATTAGTAGTATTTTTCTAAGTAAAAGTGAACATGCTGACACAGTAGGTATGAGACCTAATAAACATGATTTTTAATGCATGAATTTGAACATATGGGCCTAAACATGATCTCTATTGCACAGATAGGAAATAAGGTCTAATATCATGGTTTATAATGCATGAATTTGAACATATGGGCCTAAACATGATCTCTATTGCACAGATAGGAAATAAGGTCTAATATCATGGTTTATAATGCATGAATTTGAACATATGGGCCTAAAAATGATCTCTATTGCACAAATAGGAAATAAAGTCCAATAGAATGATTTCTATCCCTTTAATAGTTATCGCATGCGTAGTTATCCCTCCCTTTTCACTATCCATCACCTGAGTTGTTTACAAATTATTACAGGCCAGGGAATTATGAATTACACAACCAAAGGAAAATAAGAAGTTACTTCTATAGCAAGCCTTCAATTAGGCTCAGATCTTCCAAACCTCAATGCCTTACGGTGTTGCATAGCCTTTCATAGTCCGGGTGTGTCAGAGTTCCCTAATGACCTCAAGGGCTCTCGGGCAGTGCTCACACCCAGACATAGCCAAAGAGTTAAACATGTGCAGTGTGGAAGTGCCAGCATTGTGTGTCAGAGTTCAGAGGGTACTCAAAGGGCCCCTAAAGCAGTGCTCACATGAAGGGGGATGAACTTATACTTCTAAGGGTATATGTGAGAGTGCTTTTTGTTTAAAAGTTTTTAAGTAAGGAACAGTTTTGAGAAAGGGTAAGTAAGAAGACAGTTTTTTTGAAGAAGGAAATGGAAGCTTAACATCACAAAGGACCAAGGATAGTCCAACAAGCACAAACAGTGGTAATGGGATCTGAGGAAAAATATAGAGCATGTAAGGGCAGACATGCAGCAGGCAGATACACACGTAGACATAAAATCATAAACTCCTAAGGGTCTAGAGGATCAGGGGGTACAGTAAAGTGCTAGGTTATATTAACAACTAAGGCCATGGTTAAACTAATGTACCAGTCATAGGCATGTAAGAAGTAGGTGCTAAGTGTATAGAAACATGCTGGTCATAAACAAATAAAGCCTAATTTAAACATGCAGAGGGAGTTCAGGATCCTAGATACATGCTGAAGAATAAGTAAGAAAATTAGAAGCATGTTGAATTACAGCAGTAGTAGAAACATGTTGGTTTGAGGGATGAAATCTAAATTAGAACATACCAGTGAAGTGAAGAAAGCAATAACACAAACAGGAAAGTAGGAGATGCACAATATTTAGCCTTGGCTTGCAGCCGACTAACCTAGAGTAGTAGTAGTTAGCACAGAAGAGAGAGCATAAAGTCTTTTAAATTGTGAGAGAGATTTTTTAAACAGATTAGTTCATGTGTGTGATGAATGAATAGAGTGTATATATAGTTTGAAAAGCTTGATGACAAAATAAGGAAAAGAATCAGAATTAATCAGTGATTGTGGGACTGAATATCAATCAGCACCCAATTAGTGCAAGCATCCCTATAATCAAGGGTGTAATTCACACAGTGAGTATTAAATAAGGAAAGGACCATATATATCTTAGAGGAATATAAGAACAGTGTAAGTACAACAGGCAATTAGGTATCCCTTAATTGAAGGGGTTAAACTCAAACGGCTAGTAGGTAAAATAACAATTAAGGAAAGTTCTGATTCTTCTAACACATAAGGAAACAATTTCACCCCAATTCAAGCATACAATTGAGACTAGGTTCCGAAGACATAACTTGAGTAAATAGAAATCAATTAACAGTTAATCAATTATGTAACATGGTGAGAAAACAAAGTTGGAAGTCAGTAAGAATGTCTCATAAGAAATTAGTGGGGCTTTTCAAATCTCTAGGAATTAAAGGTGCGGACAAGGTAAAGTTGTAGAGAGTTAGGGATTCAAAAAGGAACAAAATCAGTTAGGAAAATAATAGGCAAGAAAAATCATATCAAGGTAAAGAATCACATAGATTCAAAGATTCAAGGCTAGCACACATTTAAACGAACAATGGGAATCAGAGAGTTGAAACCCTAGTGACTATAGTAGCAAAATCACACAAGTTTAGAGAAAAAGCAGTAACATTGAACATGATATAAGCAAAGAGAACATAGTCAAGGACCCTAATAAGCAAAAACATGGTAAAATCACAGAAATCTTAAACATTTGTGAGAAATAAGAGTTCATGCATTTAACAAACATATCGGTTAAAGACAGACTGAGAATTAGGGAAAACCCTACGATTTTCAGCATTGTAAGTCAAAAATGAAAATAGAACTACGAGTAAATCGTTGAATCATAGAAAGACTCATAGAATGATATTAAAACCGAAGCAAAATCATTTTTCAAAGAGGGGTGATGAAACCCTAATTTTAAGATGAAAGATCGCTTAGAATAGGAAGGTTTACGAAGAAAACATGTAAAAAGCTTCGTGATATACACATATCTAAGGAAGATCTAAAAGAAATCGTAAAAATACCAGGAGTTAGGGTTTTAGAGATCCTAGAGAGAGAGAGAGAGAGAGAGTTGGTATAGAACATCGGATCTAGCCTGAAAGTAGGAAAATCTTACTGGAATCGAGCCTTGAAGGCCTGAGATAGGCCAAGGTGTGAGGGAGTGGACCCTGGTCTGTTGAAGACCTTAGAGACAACAACACCAGTGAGAAGGAGCCGTGAGATGCCTGAGGATGGTGAGGATTCCATGGTTTCCGGCTAAGAGGCGGCCGGAGAAGATGAACAGACCTCATCGGAGGTGGAGACACCAGAGGTCTCTAGAGAGAACTAGAGAGATAGAGAGAGAGAGTAGTGAGATGAGAGACCGAGTGAAAATGAGGGGTCGGTGGGGGTGGGTCTAGGTTTAAATATGGAAGGTGGGATCTGGGACGTTGATAAAAAATAATCAACGGCCAGGATTAGCCAAAGGTTTAGGTGGGGCAGGTGAGGTATTGGGCTGGTTTTAAAAGGGGGTATTGGGCTAGTAGATTTAGGCTAAAATTGAAATTAAAAAGGCTGTTTGTAAAATACCCTAAACAATTGATTAAAAAATTCATAAAATAATTACTAATTATAAAAATGATTTTTCATGCATGGAAATGTTTTAAAAATAATCATTTAGTATTTAAAAATACAATGGACTAATTTTGATTGAAATGATGCAAAAATGTATGCATATGCGCTATAATTGCAAAGTTATTGTAATTATACCCAAAAGGTGCCAATTGGCTATTTATGAAATAATTTTGCACTTAATAAATTGTAATATTAAATCAAGAGATGTTCGAAATGATTTGTGATGCTATTTCGTAGTTATTTATTAGAAATAAAATACTAGGAAAATCAATTAGAAAATGTAGAAACTTTGGGAAAATACCAATTGAAACTAATGAATGATTTTGAAATCAGATATGCATTTTAAAACTATTTTGGGAATCAACAGCTGCCCCTCTTTACCCGGGAAGGATGAAAGAGTTGTCGGGTAAAGATATGATGGCCAATTTTGACCGAGTGGAAATAACTTGAAAGGTTCAGGCCGTACCCTGGTTCTTGAGCTGCCTAGATATCCCTGGTCTTACAAAAATCAGGCCGTATGTAGTTTAGGGGTCATCGGTGAAGTATACCGATGAAGTTTTACAAGAACGGACGCCAAGATTGGTTAGATGAGAAAACGACTTATAGATATGGTTTAGGAGAACTGGAGTAGGACCGCTCCTGCCGGGATGTTTGTTGCTTGCCGGATTACCAGCAAATAAACAATACGAGCGTATATTTTGCATAATTTAAACATGATGCAAATTCCCGTTGGACGATGAATGCTCTCTTTGGATGGTTAAGGATGACGTCTTTAGACCATGATGTCCTGGGCCATGAATTGCTTTGATGAGGGATTCGCATGCCATGAAATGATGTTCTCGGGCCATGAGGATGGTGCCTCCGAACCATGACGCCTTTGAATAATGATATACAAAATGATAAAAAGAGATCCTCAGGCCATGACATGGTGTTCTCGGGCTATGAAGATGGTGCCTCCGAACGATGACGCCTTAGGATAGGTTGGTGATATTTCAGACCATGAAGATGCAATAGCATGATGCTGACAAGAGAGAGCTTAGTCTTGCAAATTTAAAAAGAGCAGAGCTTAGCCCGAAAGGAAGTGAATGATAGAGACAAGGGTTGCTTTTGAAAATTAAATGGGAGACAACGTTTAGTCTCGGAAGGAATAAAGGTAGCCTTATGGAATATGCGGATGCAGATGGAGACATCGTTTAGTCTCGGAAGGAAGAAAGGTAGCCTTATGCAATATGCGGATGCAGATGGAGACATCGTTTAGTCTCGGAAGGAAGAAAGGTAGCCTTATGCAATATGCAGATGCATATGGAGACAACGTTTAGTCTCGGAAGGCAGAAAGGTAGCCTTATGCAATATACAGATGCAGATGGAGACAAGTTTAGTCTCGGAAGGCAGAAAGGTAGCCTTATGCAAGATGCGAATGCAAATGGAGACAACGTTTAGCTCGGAAGGCAGAAAGGTAGGCTTATGCAAGATGCGGATGCAGATGGAGACAACGTTTAGTCTCAGAAGGCATAAAGGTAGCCTTATGCAAGATACGAATGCAGATAGAGACAACGTTTAGTCTCGGAAGGCAGAAAGGTTTCCTTATGCAATATGTAAGGAAGGACGACATAAATTCTTAGCTGGCGTTAATTGCGGTAGAGCATTGTGATAATGAAGCATCATTTGTGATGATAATAAATGTTGGCGTGTGCGATGAGTTTGAGGAACGATGTCTGTCCTTTGAGCGGATAATATGCAATTTCTGCCTGCATCCAAAGAAAGATCGTGAGTTTTGTAAAGGGGGAAGGTTAGTTCTCATTCCCGCTGGCTCTTCTTGGCTCGTTTGCTTGATCATGATGATATTGTCTGTATCATTGGGGTAGCTTCTCTAAACAAGTTGTTTCAGAATAATAAATATGCATGATTTTGTAAAAGTGTAATATATAATCTAAAATAGTTTTAGATGAACCGACGACGTGACATGGCTTGAGACATTTCAACCTCTCCTACTGCTGAATTTTGAGGGTCCTCCTCAAAATTCTGCCCCAGTTTGCTGGGTGGATGCCTTTGACTACTTCTCGCGCCGTGAATGGTTGAACTTGCTTCAGAATTTTGAGGGTCCTCCTCAAAATTCTTCTCCAGTTTCCAATTGCGGGGAAAAATAGATTTTTATTGAATTGTGACAGAACCCATAGGGCGGCCTACGTATCCCCTCCTAAACGGGAATCAGGTCAGGCGTAGTTCAAATTATATCATTGAGAAAGCATAAAGATTACACATAGTAGCGCTTGATTGCATCTGAATTGATCGGTTTCGGCCAAACTTCTCCGCCCATTTCTGCAAGTATGAGAGCTCCTCCTGTCAGCACTCTATAAAACATGTACGGACCTTTCCAGTTGGGAGAGAACTTCTCATTCGCTTCATCTTGATGCGGAAAGATTTTCTTTAACACCAGCTGCCCTGGTGCTAATCTTCTCAGCTTGAATTTCTTGTTGAAGGCCCTGGCCATTCTGTTCTGATATACTTGACCATGATATACTGCATTCATTCTCTTCCCGTCTATGAGGGCCAATTGCTCATAACAGCTTCTTACCCACTTTGCGTCGCTGAGCTTAGCTTCCTGTATATTTCTTAGTGATGGAATCTCCACTTCGGTAGGAATAACAGCCTCTGTACCATAAAATAGCATATAGGGAGTTGCCCCTGTTGATGTGCAGACAGTGGTGCGGTATCCCAGTAAAGCGAATGATAACTTTTCATGCCATTGCTTGTGCCTTTCTATCATCTTTCTTAGTATATTCTTGATGTTTTTGTTAGCGGCCTCTACGACTCTATTCATCTGAGGTCTGTATGTTGTGGAATTCTTGTGTTTGATCTTGATAGTTTCACACATAGCTTTCATCAAGCCGCTGTTGAGATTAGAACCATTGTTAGTGATGATTGACTCTGGAACTCTGAACCGACAAACAATGCGGTCACGGACAAAGTCAGCCGCGACTTTCTTAGTAACTGCTTTGTAGGAGGCTGCTTCGACCCATTTAGTGAAGTAGTCAATGGCGACCAAAATGAACTTGTGGCCATTGGAAGCGTCAGGCTCAATAGGTCTGATAACGTCCATACCCCAAGCGGCGAACGGCCATGGCGAGATGGTTTTATTGAGCTCATTTGGAGGCACTTTTATCATATCCCCATGTATCTGGCAGCGGTGGAACTTCCGAACATACTGGATGCAGTCTGTTTCCATAGTCATCCAAAAGTAACCAGCTCGGAGTATTTTCTTTGCTAGAACAAAATCGTTCATATGTGGGCCACATGTCCCTACATGAATTTCTTCCAGCAACTTTGATGCTTCTTTTGCGTCAACACACCTTAATAACCCCAAATCGGGAGTCCTCCTATATAGAATTCTTCCTCTGTGGAAAAAGTTATTGGACAATCTCCGAAGTGTGCATTTGTGAGTGGAATTTGCTATCTCGGGGTATTCTCCTTTTGCCAAGTACTTATCGATGTCATGAAACCAAGGGTTTCCGTCTGCTTCTTCTTCGATATGGACATAGTAAGATGGCTGATTATGGATCTTTATGGGAATAGGGTCAACAAAATTCTTGTCCGGAAGCTGGATCATTGAGGACAAAGTAGCTAATGTGTCGGCGAACTCATTCTGGATTCTGGGGACGTGCCGGAACTCTATCTTCGTGAACCTCTTTCTTAACCCCTGTACATGGTGCAGATACGGTAGTAGCTTGGAATTCGTTGTTGCACATCCTCCTTGTACCTGATGTACCAATAAGTCTGAATCACCGATCACTAACAGTTCCTGGACGTTTATGTCAATGGCCATATTGAGCCCCAAGATGCAGGCTTCATATTCGGCCATATTGTTGGTGCAAGGGAACATGAGTTTGGCAGATATCAGATAGTGCTGACCGGTCTCTGATACTAGTACTGCTCCAATACCGACTCCCTTGAAGTTTGCTGCTCCATCAAAGAACATCCTCCAACCATCATAGGATTCTGCAATATCTTTTCCTATGAATGACACCTCTTCATCAGGAAAATATGTTTTCAGTGGTTCCTATCCTCTGTCTACGGGATTCTTAGCAAGGTGGTCTGCCAGAGCTTGTCCTTTAACTGCCTTCTGAGTCATGTAAACAATGTCAAATTCGCTCAGCAGGATTTTCCACTTGGCTAGCTTGCCAGTGAGCATGGGCTTCTGAAAGATGTACTTTAATGGATCCATCCTTGATATGAAATATGTTGTGTAGGCACAGAAGTAGTGCCTCAGCTTTTGGGCAACCCAAGTCAGAGCACAACAGGTACGCTCTAATAGAGAATACCGGGCCTCATATGGAGTGAACTTCTTGCTGAGGTAATAAATAACTTGTTCTTTCCTTCCTGTTTCATCGTGCTTCCCCAAGACGCAGCCAAAAGCTCCATCTAATACTGCAAGATAGAGTAGTAAAGGTCTGCCTGGCTCTGGCGGTACTAGGACTGGGGGTGTTGATAAATATTCCTTGATTATGTTTAAAGCCTTTTGACAATCATCAGTCCACTTGGTCGCAGCGTCCTTCTTAAGCATCTTAAAGATTGGCTCGCAGATGACTGTAGACTGTGCTATAAACCGGCTAATGTAATTAAGCCTCCCCAAGAAACTCATCACATCTTTCTTGTTCCTTGGTGGTTGTAACTATTGAATGGATTTGACCTTGGACGGATCCAATTCTATTCCCCGATGGCTTACAATAAATCCCAGCAGGAACCCCGAACGCACACTTTGCGGGGTTTAGTTTCAGATTGTATTTTCGCAATCTATTGAAGAACTTCCCCAAATTCTCCATGTGATCAACAAATTTCTTTGATTTGATAATGACATCATCTATGTACACCTCGATCTCCTTGTGAATCATGTCATGGAATATGGTGGTCATGGCCCTCATATAAGTGGCCCCTACATTATTTAGACCGAATGACATCATCTTGTAACAATACACTCCCCACGGCGTAATGAACGCCGTTTTCTCAGAATCTTCCTCATCCATCCAAATATGGTGATAACCAGCGAAGCAATCCACAAAGGACTGAATTTCATGCTTGGCGCAGTTATCAATTAGAATGTGTATATTTGGCAAGGGTCGTCTTTCATACTAGCCCGGTTGAGATCCCGGTAGTCGACGCAGACTATAACCTTCCCGTCCTTCTTTGGCACAGGTACAATGTTGGTTAACCATGTAGGGTACTCCACTACCCGGAGAACTTTGGCGTTGATCTGCTTGGTAACTTCTTCTTTGATTTTCAAACTCATGTCGTGTTTGAACTTTGTGAGCTTTTGTTTCACTAGTGGACACATTTGATTGGTTGGCAGTTTGTGAGCCACAATAGACGTACTTAGACCAGTCATGTCATCATACGACCATGCAAATATGTCATCATACTCTATTAGAAACTCTGTGTATTCTTTCTTTTCTGATGGCGACAAATGAATGTTGATACGAGTCTCCTTGACGTTTTCTAAATCCCCCAGGTTGATAACTTCGGTCTCATTCGAGTTGGACTTAGGTTTGTTCTCAAAGTTCTCAACTTCTTTGACAATCTCGTCAGTTATGTCGTCTTCATCTGAATCAATGTCCGTTTGCTGCGTTGTCTCATTGCATGTCACAGTCATCGGTTCATCAAGACAAGTAATAATAATGCTGTATAAATAAAGTAATGAGAGAAAACAATAGCAATAAATATCAGATTTGTAAGAGAAAATTAGAAGATGCTTTGATAGATTGAATATTTGTGTTGAACATTGAAGATATTTATTGCAGAAATTGAAAAATGTAGGAAAAGAAAAATCATTTAGTAAATAAAACTGTAAATAATGCTTGTTTTAGCCTTGCTGCCCCGAGGCTCGTCGGGCTTTGGTTGTCTTGATAGAACAGTTCTTGAGATATGTCCCCTTGATTACAGTATGTATGAAAAGGTCTTCCTCCCCC